>VNJQ01005796.1:0-15053 GCA_008042515.1 Drosophila truncata | reverse complement strand
AGAACGCAATGTAGAAGTTTTAAATAAACCCCGATGGTTTTTAGCAAAGTTATTACACAAAAACGAGAGCGCAAGAAAAAAACACGACCGTTCACTTTGAAGGAGAAAGACGACGAGAAAGTGTTCTGGAGTACTCCTTCCTGAGCCTATGTTTGGTGTCAATCAATGCCTTGAGGTCCGGTGGAAGAGGAGGGCGGGGCATAGTGTGGTGGCTACCAACCGGAGGCGATGCAAGCTCTGCAGCAGCCTTGATTTTATTCTCCAACAGTAAAGCAGCATCATCTATGTCCTCAGCAGAGTTAATCTCCATATTCAGGTTGATGGAGTTCTTCAGTGTTCTTTTAAATGTCGTGATGTCAGATCCGGTGGGCAGGAGCGACCTTCTTGGCACATAAGCGCTTCCTGGCAGATGTAGGCTGAATGTAATTGGGATATGATCCGAGCTGAGCTCAAGGGATTCATCCATATGGGTCATTCCATAGGAAATCGAACAAAACACAGTGATTTTTTCAACGCCATTTTTAGATTTGCATGAAAATTTTTATATCGTTTGTTTAAGCCAAAAAAACAAACACGTATCTTTTTTTTCCACGAAAAAATTTTCTTTTCCAAGTAATTGTTCATTGAATGTTTGCAACAATTGACAAAATGCCTTCAGTTAATATTTAATAACTTCCGTTGTGTTTGTTATAAAATAACAATTAATATTGCGTTGGAAAGGTTAAAAAACCATCTTTCATAATATTTAATTAATAAAATTTAATTAATTAATTTTTAACGATCATGAATATTTTAATTGTTATAAACAAATTAAGTAAAAAATATTTTTTTTTTACAAAAAACACCAGGTTTAAAATTAAAGAAAAAATATTTTATTGTTCTTCGCTCAATTTTACACTACATCTATTTCTTTTAGGATGGTATGTTTAAGGGTTCCCTGTTAAAATGCATTTTTTCCCTGTCAAAATACATTTTTTCCGTTTGATGATAGAGGTGGTAGGCTGACTTGACAAGGCCTACTATGTATTTATTTACTTTCATTGGTTTCATTGGATTAGAATAATAAAAAATCATTAATCATTGTACACGTCCGAGAGAAATTGGGTTGTGCTGATAATAAGTCAGACCTGCTCTGACCAGGATCGCTGCTCTTCCTCTTTCTGTGATGGAAAAGTCAGCTCGGTGAATGGAATACCCAGGGAAATTGCAAAATAGCACAGGCCTAAGGTAGGTCTCAGACACCAGCATAATATCTATGCCGCGCCTTGAGAGGTACACCAGGAGCTCCTCCCGGTTGGCAAGGAGACTCCTGGCATTCCAGATTCCCACCTTAAGAGTACCCATGATTTTTCGGCATTCCTCTTTGTAGATCTCTCACCACCAGAGAGATCGTGGCTAAAGAGCTTACCTGTTGGTCTACTGTGTTCTTGAGTGTGGTGAGCATCTCCACAATCCTTGACATGTCCCAATCCTGGTCCTTGTTTGGTAGCTGGGGGGCATGACGTGATCTGCCTCGGTTTCCTAGCGCCGGGAAATCGTCGTGCAGGTCATAAGCGACATGCCTCAATCCTGGAGGCGTTACAGGGGCGACCGTGGACTTGGTTTGCTGATGTTGTTGATCTCCAACCCTGCGAGCATAGGAGACTCCTGGTTGCAGCCTAGCTGCAGGTGCTGCTGTCATCCGGCCGCGGGCATCTCTCACAGGGCTTCTCTGTGGCTGAGATGGTTTGGGGAGAACTCCCTTGAGCTTGAGGGCAAAAATTCGACATTTTTTGACATACGCCGCATGGTTGTCATCACAATTGGCGCAGATGAGGTCAGCAGAGGTGACAGCTTTGCACGCCTGCGAACCCGTCCAGTGGTCTTCTGCGCATCTGCCACAAACTGGCTGCTTAGATCAATAATTTTTAGTGTGATTGAAGCCAAAGCACCTGTAACACTGTTTCAGCCTGTTGGTGTCTTTATTAAGCTCCACAGACACACGATGCCTGCCAAGCTTGGTGATCTGCAGAGCTTCCTTATTATTTGGGGCCTGCTTAAGGTCAACAAACCAGACGTTCTGCTTGGCCAGTACCTTGGGTTCCTCACTACCCTCCTGACGCCGAACTCTGGACGGGGGGTTGTACGAGTTTACCACCGTGTGACCCAACTTATGGAACTCCAGAAGGATGAAGTTCTGTGGAGTAGTGCTTGCCAGGTTTTTAACTACAAGTCTGTAGCTCCTATCTTCCTTCAAACAGAAATGCGTATATACGACATTGTTGTTCGTCAGATACCTCGTGATTTTACGATGAGTGTTGGAGTCCTTAGCATATATTCGCAGTTCTCCAGATCTAGATGTGCGGAGCTCGAATCCATCCGCTTCGACCTCCATGAGGAGCGCCTTCTCCATCGCCCCAACATTGTTTACATGGGGGACGGTAATAGGCCTCGGCTTGGCAATAGTTTTGGCAGCTGATTGGGTGTCAATATCCACCTGCTCTGTTTCTGAGGTAATGCCCTCGATGTCAAGATCTACCTCATATTCCATGTCATGCGTAATGTCAATGCGCTGAAGTGGGGCAAATTTATTTGCCGTTTGAGGTCTACTGGCTTTGGCTTTAGATGCCGCTTCTGCAGCAGCTGGGGCACGTCGTTTGCTGGTCTCTCTCCTCTGAACAGTCTGCCAGCTCGGCTGGGGGTTTTGATTGGGCTCCCCAGGAGCGGCTCCTCTCCATTGGGGAAGGGCTGTGGCTTTTAGAGCATCAATGGCTTGTACCGTGCTAAGGTTACTCAACGCTTTGCTGCGGAGCATGTACTTATTGTTTGGATTAGCCTTTTCCAAATGTCCTTTGCTGACCTGACTACGTAGTTTCGTCCGTTCCATCGCCTGTCGGGAGGTTGCCGGAAGTTCCTTGTCGACCTGGGCCGTCGATACCCTTGAACCAGTGTTAAGGGTAGTCAGAGCAGTCGCTGAGATGGTAGCCGTTGTCGTCATAGTGCAACTAGTCGTTGTCGTCACCGTTGCTGGTCTCACAACGTCAGATAAAATCTCAGTTTGAGATTCTGGGGTCTTCAGCAATTCTTGTAGGGATGTCTTTGAGATATTGCTCTCCATTTTATTAGTTAAAAGAATTTTGTAGAGCAGAACACAAAATATGGGGACGAATTCAATTTATTTTCCTCTCAGAAATTTATAGAAACGTCAAACGATGATTTTTTTTATTATTTTTATTTTTGGCACTTATTAGGGCTTTTTGTATTGTCACGTGTCTTTACGTATTTTTACGTTTTGTCCAATGTTATCAGTTACGTATTAACCAGCAGTAACGCGTTATCGCACCCAATAACGCGTTATTATAAACAAGTTATTTGGGATTTCCGATAACGCGTTATTGTTACGAGTTTTTAGAATTTTATTAACACTTTTTATCGATAGTTACGAGAACGCGTTTTTAGTATTTTATTAACACTTTTATCGATAGTTTCGATAAATGGCTTTTTGGGATTTTGGATAACGCGTTATTTCACGGATTAACGCGTTATATGGTATTTATTTTTTCACGTAAATTAGTGTTAACTTTTTCACAAGCAAAAAGTTAACAAAAACACAAAAATAAACTTTAGCGAGCAGTTTTATGGCACTTTATGTATGTTGTTGTGTTCAGCTTGCTGCGGGGCACACCCCAACACCTGCGTCCGCAGGATTTGTTCAATGTAAGGCACACACACAGAGACCTGCAGCCACCTTGCTGCCGGTCAGCCACGCACGTATTGTTAGTTGTAAAACACTTTATTAATAGGTTTTGATATTAGTTCACTGCTTATTGCCATTTAGGCGAGCACTGCTGATGTTTTCGTATTGACCGCACCTAGACACATCCGTTCGCAACGAGAGACCGATTGAGACTTGTTATTTCTGTTAACTTTAGCATTTTGTACCTATAAATACCGTTTAGTTTTATTAATAAATCAGTAAGAGTTCTACCTCAAACCAAGCTTTTACTCATGCATCAGAGACTGTCGCTGTGTCTTCAGACCCTCACTCACCCATCCAAACCAACCCAACCGTCCAAGTTTCCTCTGTGCTTGAATTCTACTTTATATGTATGCGTGTTCATGCATTCACGTACACGGGCGCATGTGTGTAATCATTTCATTTCGACCCAGCAAGAATATTTGGTCTTTTGCTACTTTTGATACTAGGTACCCTAACAATATGGGCATATTCACTATTGAGTTAATTTTTTTTTTTTTCTCTTTCGCGCGAGGTCCCACGCCCATTTCCCGCCCGACCGGGCGGTGCAACCGTGGGACGTACGGCACGAACGCGTTCTAGATAGACGCGAGAGAAAGAAAATAGATAATATAACAAGGAAAAAATTAAGTTACAATTCTAGGCTAATTCTACAAGCAATACAGTCTTTAGTCTTTGAAGGCTTTTAATGCCTTCTATACTGTTAAAAAGACGATTGTAATCAGTACATAAAACCCTTAAGGGTTCATGAACTTCAAACTCTCGCCTACAGTGGTTAACTACTAAAGGGATATAAGTTCGAGATGTTAAACGGGGAACATGGAAGTTGAGAAGGCCTAGTAGGTAGGGGCTCTCCACATCACCATGTATAAGTTTATGTAAAAAGACGACGCCAAGCATCGTCTTACGATTAGCTAGAGAAGGTATGTTAATTAAAAGAAGTATACTAGAATAAGACGGCAATCTTAGGTCAACATCCCCGGATAGGGCTCGAAGGGCAAAAAGTAAAAAGTTCTTTTGGACAGATTCAATGCGGTTATTATAGACTCCGAATTGAGGACTCCAGACACGCGAACCGTACTCCAATATAGGGCGAACTAACGAAGTAAATAGGGTCTTCGTTACATAAGGAGAGTCAAACTCCTTTGCCTACCTCTTAATGAATCCAAGCATGCCTCTGGCTTTGTTAAATATACAGGAAATATATTCGGAGAACGAAAGTTTAGGATCCAAGCGGACCCCCAGATCATCTACCAGAGTAATTCTTTCCAAAGAGCAGTCGTTAAGCGTATAAGTGGCAAACAGGGGTGTGATGCGTGAAAAAGTCATCAGTTTGCATTTAGAGCTGTTGAGATGTAAAGCATTAGCATGACACCATGCTTGGAAGTTGCCAAGTTCAGATTGTAAGTCTGATTGGCAAGAACCATCCCTGTACTGCAAGCTAAGTTTAACGTCATCAGCGTACATGGGAACTCTGGATTTAGTAAGAACCTGCGGCAAGTCATTGATAAACAATGTGAAAAGCAGTGGTCCAAGGTGGCTATCCTGTGGGACGCCAGATGTGACCCTGAGGCTGTTGCATAGAACGTTTTAAATAAAGTTACGTTGGAAGCCCCTAATAACAAATGCGGTAAGTTCCAAAAGATTAGTCGTGGTTGATCTTTGCCTCATAAAACCATGCTGACATGGAGAGATGACGCATCTGCATAGGTGTTGCAAGTGCGGAGTAATTATATTCTCGAAAAGTTTGGGATTTGCCGATAACTTAGAAATTCCTCTATAGTTACTGGCATCCGATTTGCTACCTTTTTTGTGGTGAGGAATAACAAATGATTCCCTCAAAATAAGGGGAAATTCAGATGACTCTGAAGATAAGGTAAACAAATTAAGAAGGGGGTTACACAGCGCCTCGGAACAATACCTAAGCACAGAGCACGGTATTCCATCGGGACCTGGTGAATAAACTGGCTTAACGCGTTGAAGATCTAGAATAAGTGAGCTTTCATTTAAAATAGGACTGAAAATTAAGTTCGAACTGGGCATAGCGGAAGAAACTATCGGACCAGAAATAGTAGAGGACGAATATGTAGTTTTAAAAAACTCCGCAAAAAGATCGGCTATTGCCTGATCAGAATTTGCTGTAGTGTTCCTAAATGAAAGCGAGGAAGGATATAAATTAGGTTTACGTTTAGTGTAAATAAAGTTATAAAGTCAAATAATTTTTATAACACTGAGCATTAAGCACGGCAAAGTTAGACCGAGCACTGAGATAAGAGGAAAAATAAGTTTTTAGCCGGTGAGTTTTTATTTTTATTATAAAGCCTAGATTTTACATTTTTTAAGCGTGATAGTTTTTTGTTGAACCAAGGAGATTTACTAGAGACCAACAAATAGTTTACCGGAACGCATAAGGCAAAAAATGAGTTCATGCGGTTGCCATGTCAGCGCACATGTAAGATCGGACCAATTGAATTCAGATATTAGATTGTTTAGCCTCTGATAGTCAGCTTTTCGGAAACAGCGGACTTTGGTTATTCTTCTACTAGATGTAGTTTCTAACACTGTCCCAGTATCGATAGTCACTTCGAAAGTTGGATGGTAAGGATCTTCAGGCTGCGTCATTGGAGGAACTCTGATTAGGTTAACGCCTGCAGTGGCAAACTCATTATTTGGCGTTCTGGATTCAAGATATGCCGACGACATGTCCAAAGTGATAAAAGAGGTCAGGTCCAACGACGACGTATTAATGATGCCCTTGAAAATTCTAACACCAATTCTGGACTCTACGCTAAATATAGTCAGAAAAAGCAGTTTAGCCACCAACGACCGTATAAAAACTCTAGAGTACCAGATAGGTACAATCAATAAAGATCTCGTAGCAACTGGAATGCAGCGGATGCAGAGTGAAATAGCTAATGGGCTCACTGACATTCGCCATCGAACTATTAGTCCGACACTAGTATCTCCCAAGCAACTAAGGGAGCAACCAGATCCGGGAACATATTCCACCAGATCCACATATTCTTGTATCATCGGACAATATTATCCAACTCTACAAAATAATGCATACCGAAGGCACCACAACCAGCGACCATGTCATTCTTACCGCTTGTATCCATAACATAGCAGGAGGTGTTCCGCATCATGCGTATCTCTACATAAAAGGCAGGAAGCTAGCAGCGATTCAATCTGAAAACTGAAATCATAGCCGTCAATGCCCATAGAGATCAATTCTTGGGATTGACAAAGGACGAGTTCAAACAATGTCTAAAGTTGCCACACAAAGAGCACATATGTTTCATCCATCAAGCCACATTCAGCGGGGAAAATCGGTGTGAATTTCAGTTATTTAACACTATATGTAAGATCACTCAATCGAGATCCGATCTGTTGTGGTCAGCAACGAATCAGCGAAACAGATGCATGTTTGCCACACACAGTCCAATAGAACTTCAAGCGGTGTGCAAAAGAATATCTTCCACAGTGCACCTTAATGAATCGGGCTTATTGACACTTGCCCCAGGTTGCACAGCATGCAATTCAAAAATTAGCGTAAGCACATTTCATTACCATAGTCAGCGAAACGAAGGCGACATATGTTCGTTTTGGCAATATCACAACAATTGACCTAAAAGAAACACCCGAGCCAGTCCAAGGAACTAATGCCAAGGAAGACACCAATTCGCCGGACACCCAAACCCAGTCAGCATTCGGAACAACCTGCACCAGAACTTACCCCACGACGTTTCTCGTCCGACCTTAGCGAAGGTTGAACACTTTCAACGGCCGGGAGAATGTTCAGTCGCAGCAGTAATTAGTTATAAGCAATAATATTCCAGACACAGCACAAAATATGTAATAACTCTTCAGTCACAGCATCAAATTACCAGGTCAAGCGAATATGCATAGTCTGCTGCTACGAGGAAATGAGCTAGGGCAATGGTCTCAGTTGCTAGCAATAACACACATTCACAGTAACACACATTATTTCTTATACGTTATTTCTGTTAACAAAAGCATTTTGTACCTATAAATACCGTTAAATTTCATTAAAAAAATCAGTAAGAGTTCTACCTTCAACCAAGCTTTTACTCATGCATCAGAGGCTGTCGCTGTGGCTTCAGACCCTTGATCACCCATCCAAACCAACCCAACCGTCCACCTAGTTCCAAGTGCTACTTGCGACAACAAAAGGGAATAGCTTATGCACTATCTGCCAGGCATCTAAGCCTCCTCATAAACAATATATTTAGCCGTCGTCTTTAAAATTAATGAAAAAGTTAGGGCCTATAATTTTTAAGCCTTTAACAGATTTCAAAATGCGGAGTCTGTTGCCTTCACCTATATTACTATCTTTCACAAAATCTTCTGCTTCTGAAATATATTGAACTGTGGCAACTGAGGTGAGTTTTGAAATGTTATATAAATTTTTACCGGCGTTTGTACTAAAAAGATGTATTGCATCTTCAGGTACATTTCCTGCTCTTTCAATGCGTGACCTCTTTAAACTAATATCCTGTTCTGTTATATGGGAAGATGCCATATTATTAAGGACTAATGCAAACATTTGGTCCTCTCTCTGTCTCATAATTTCAGTTAATTCAAAAAATCTAAAACTATACCACAACTTTTCATATAACGCACTATATGGATCGCTGGAGCTGGTCTGGAAAACCCAGCGATCTCCTACAGGTCGAGACTGTCTGAAATCGCCGAAGACGATTATAGGAATTCCCCCAAATGGTAGCGTACTCCTAAATATTTGCTTTAGTCTAATATTTATAAAACTAAACATTCTAGATCCTACCACAGAAATTTAATTTTTTAAAAGCTTGAGATCAAGTAAATTTTAATATAATGTGTTAAGTAGGTCGGAGACTGATTAAGTGGAAGGGAAAGTAATGAGCGTGCTACACCCAATACCGTAAGCAGCATTTCCTGTGGCAGCTGACAAAAGGACTTTTATGGTATTAGGATTTGACCCTCTCATGTCACTAAAATACTTGTCAGAGCTTACCGCTACCTACAAACTCTGTAAATGTATTCCCGGATATTTAACTATGTAGGACATGTTGGAAATTCAGTCTTTGTTTAAAGTTAAGGGATCTTACTGTTTCCTTAAGTAATAAAAGGGAAATTAAATTAGGCAATTTAATTATTCTTACGTTATTGTCCATGGATTTTCCTCCTCTTGAAATTCATTGTGGGGTCTACTGAAAGCCTCCTGCAGCTCCTCATCATCTAAAACATTGTACTTCCTACGCATCTAAAATCGGCTGATTTTTGCTACAAACTTCGCAATTCCTGTCTATTAACTCTACCTGTTCATTTCTCCACGAAAATACAGCATAACTAATTCCCTAAAATAATTCTCCCTATCTGAATAAACATTGAATCTCCTATATCATTTTTCCGTGGACTTCTTCTTTCCCTTATGCAGCCGGTACCATTGCGAAGAGCAAAAATTCTACCCTCCGATTCTGCATCTTCTTCTTAACTATTATCATTTTGACGAGTTCTACCTATAGTCTTACTAAAAATAAACAAAGCGGCAAATTTCGCTAGACATACATTATCTAGATCATTAGGACGCTGCACATAATGATCTAATAATCCTTCAAACATTCTTCAAACATTTCTGTTGAATCTTCCGAAAGATTCCTAAGCTTCTCCTTGGATTTGAGCATTTTCATCCGATGCTCGCTCCCCCTTTGGACATCTTCGAAAGCTTCAGGCATAAGCTTTGAAATACCTCTCTGAGATTTTTTTTTGTAATTAATACCATAACTGCAGCACGCATACGGATCTAATAAAAAACGGAATATCTATATTGGCCCTCCGCATTCCTAAAATGAGAGTTGTAAGCGTTGAGCTTACTAGTGTCGCAACTACGCTTGAAACAATTTTTTTGGTTCCACAGACTAGATCTAATTGCTAGAACCTATGTGAGTGAAAACTATCAAAGTCCCTAATCGAGCTATCTAACGGTTGATTTAATAGCTTTTCTAAACTTACTTTCTTGAGCTGATCTGTTTAGGATATCTTCAGAAAGTGGAAACAAAATCTCTGTTCAAGGAAATGGAGGTTACGGGATACCAAGCCGACATATCGAACTATCTTTAACTTTACGCTGGCAACTAAAGCTATGATTGTGGTTTTGGTATTTAACAAATCTATTCGGATAAATTCGGACGGAATTGAGGATGCATTACTAGCATGAAACTTTGGGGCATCTTTCAACCAGAACATTCCATAAATGTGTGGTGAGCCTCTATGTTAGAATTCTACTCGCCAATAATATGTGACTACAAGATGCCTACCAAAAATACCTCCTTCTTTTTTCATAACTTTTAAAAGCTGTCTATATCGAAACTCAAAATACCTAGAACAAGTCACTGGCTCTGTTCTAATCAATCTAGTTTTTTTCACTCAAAGCTAACTCTTGTGCTACCTGTTCACTAATCTCTACTTTATCTACGGTTTTTCTTTTAATAACTAAAAACTCTTGCCAGTGACTTTCTGCAGCCGACAAAGTAATAAAAAAAGTAGGTATGCCGAGTGGTCTTATCATGGCCATTACCTTCTTTTTTCTGGTTCCCAATGAGCAGGAGACGAGCAAATACCTTTAAGAACTCTATATCCCTCATCATGACTTACTAATCTATCTATCTCGTCTTCATTAAGGCCGTCCTAGCAGTTATGCAACATAAGGCTGTATGCTTTCTTAGGCATATAGAATATTATTCCTAATACTAATGTATTTTAACTTCCTATAATTATAAAATAGTTTGTCTGTTCTACAGCCCCTCCTATCATAATTTCTAAGCTCTGATCTAACTATTTTTGTGTAGCGTTCTATACAATTCCTTTTCTTTCCTGTATAAATACTGGGAAAAGACAACTCCTCTGAATCACAATCTGTGATCATGCCCAGATGTAAATAAAGTCAAATATTCTTTATTAACCCTAATGTCATATTTTCTATAAAGCTCAGTATCAATTAAGTACCTAATTGCATCGACTACATGCTTTGTACTTATAGTTTCTGTTATAAAACTATGGTGATATTCTAGCCTACGTTTGAGGTGGAGCCGCACTATCTCCGCATCGCAAAAGCCCTTGGAAGGGAAGTACAACGTTTGCAACTGGAATCGGTACATTAACAACAGCTTCTTTAATGTTTGACGTTCATAATCTAATGACTTAATTATCGTAAACAGTAGCTGCGGAGAAACTAATCTTTCCTCTAAAGGTGTCAAAACCCTAAGACATTCTGGAATTTCTGGAAAGTCTAAGCCATTTGGAATGGAATTCTTAGGTTTTCACCTGCTTTTATCGGCCGACTACAAGATTTACAGAAGGTAAATTGCCCGATTACAGGTGGAAACTGATCTGCTAAGAACAGAATGTCTGCGCTAAACATATTCCTCTTCTGTCTAGTGATCGCTTCTACTTGGTGAGGAAACCATAGCCCTTTACAGCAAACACAAACGCGATCTGGGCCTTGTTTAATAGTCCTGTTAAAAGCTGCAATTAATGACTCTAACGTACCCTGTATTAATTTAACCTAACTGTGTTCTTCAAAGCCTTCTAGATCACTAGATGAAATTACCTTTTGGCAGGTTTTAGCGAAGCAGACGATATTTGAAGACATTGTAAAGACTAACCACTGTACTTGTTACGTTAATAAGAGGGAGCGACAGATAAGATAAAAGTGCAACTACACAGAGAGAGTTGGAGAGTGGGAGAGCGTGAGAGCAGGAGAGCGTGGGAGTAGGCAAGCTTAGGAACGTTTAGCTGTCGCGACGGTGCAACAACGGCTAAACGGGAGAGGCACAAAGAGGAATGCAAAAATGCAAGAAAAACAATCACTGCAGCACAATTAAATTGTGAAAATAAAAGAGATTAAATGCACAAATAAATATAGCTGCATGCACACGCGAAGTGAACGGGAACTATGAAGAACGCAATGTAAAAGTTTTAAATAAACCCCGATGGTTATTAGCAAAGTTATTACACAAAAACGAGAGCGCAAGAAAAAACACGACCGTTCACTTTGAAGGAGAAAGACATCGTTGGACAACCACACCAGTTCCAGGAGATCCGCACGCAGATCAACCTCACGGATACCTCGCTGGTCGACGTCCGGCGAGAAGGACCACACAGATTCCCCTCTTTGTAATGCCGGCGATGTTGGAACCCTTGATCCTGGGCTTGGAATTCTTGGCGACTATTGGACGACCATCCGGTGTGGAGAAGCGAAGCTCACCCTCTCCAGACGGCGACCGGAAGGATCTAGTAGCCACAGAACACTGGAGGGCCAAATATGACCATTGACAACCGGCGAGACATCAGAGACCCGAGGAGACACTCTCCCAGTTACCACCGAGAAACAAACGAACCGAAACTGCCAACTTCTGGGAGGCCCGGAAAATCCCGATCGGGAGCAGAGGAACCCCGGTTGGGCATTGCCGACTATGACCACGGATTACGATGGGGCCAGGAACTCCCCGAATTGCACGAAAGACAGACCCACCTTGCACAAGCAAGGACAAGCACACGAGGAAGATACACACAAAAAACCACCACACGGGGGAAATACACACGAGAGGAAAATACACGAGGAAAATACACATAATAAAAGGTCACACGGGGAATACTCAGCCCTAGCTGGAAGAGGCGATAGCCGAGGAAGCGAGGGCCCACGCGCGAAGGACAGCGCTAGCCTCTCGGACGGAGGCCACGATGACCCTCAAGGGACGCGGAATGAGATGAAAAAAAAAGCTCCGACTTTGGATGTCCGCAACGGGTACTGGCAGATATTGATAAAACGTAGCAGTCGCCCATGCACCATGGGGTACTCACCCAAGAGATCGACGGCCAGGAGCGAGTTATTGCCTACGTAAGTCGGAAACTCGATGCCGCCGAGCTAAACTACTCGTCTACGGAGAAGGAATTCCTTGCCATCGTCTGGGGTATCCGGAACCTCCGCAGTTACCTGGAAGGCTACCGGTTCGATGTCATCACGGATCACCTGCCACTGAAATGGCTCGACCTGATCGAGAATCCGACAGGAAGAATAGCCAGATGGGCGCTGGAACTCCAGCAATACCAATTTGATGTGCACTACCGTGGTCGCCGATGCTCTATCCCGGCAACCGCTAGAACATCAGCAACGACTCATCGCGGAGGAACACCCGTGTAAATGGCTCCAGCTGAAAATGACCGAAGACCGTGAGGATCCTCAGAAATTCCCGGATTACATCATCAAGAATTGGGAACTGTACCGACACCTCGGACACCACCCAGATGACCAGGACTACATTCCTTGGAAGCTCTGCGTTGCGGCGGAGAACCGGGCAAGGATTCTGCACAAGTGCCATTATGCCCCTACGGCAGGTCTGAGAATTTCCCAAAAGTACTACTGGCCCGGGACGTGAAACGGCACATACGGCAATGTATACCGTGCTAAAAGTACAAAGCAGAGCAGCGCCAACAGGCCGGCAAGATGCTGACGAGGCAAGTCAGTGAGCCCTTTTGAATTCTCTGGGCCGACTTCGTGGGACCATTGCCTCGCTCCAAGGAAGGGCATACAATGCTGCTGGTCTTCTTCGATAGTTTCACCAAATGGGTGGAACTGGTGCCGTTACGCAAAGCCACCACCTCCACTCTGATACGAGCGTTCCGCGAAAGGATGTTGGGGCGTTTCGGAGCCCTGAGCGGGCCAATCGCACGGTGAAGACCATGGTATTCCAGTATGTGGAAGGGGAGCTCAGCCACCTGCACGACCCCCTACGAGCCAGGCTGCCGGATGGTGGATGCCTCTCACAGCGAGGCCGAGAGGGCCTACAGCGAGCCGGACAACGATGGACCCACGTCGGCCCATTATGTGTACGAGGGCGAGGACCGATGTGGGTACTGGAGGGGTTCGTGGATCCATCTGATTCACACCCGTTACACCGCCGTGATGATCGAAGCGCCGTTCCGACCGACGCAAGACCCGATCATCACGTTCTCCCCGTCCCCGGAGCGCCTGTACCTGATAAGGCCGAACGAGGTGGTGGAGGAGGAGAAGTTGGAGGCTACCCTCAACGCCCGCGCATCGTAACACTAGTGGCAGAACTGGCAGCCCCAGGATATCGCAGCACCCCGTCGCCCACCGACGCCTTCATGGACGCCGATGCGTTCGTGGATGCCGCCCCACAGGTCCCGGCACAAGGACTCGTGGATCTGTCTACACCAGCGCTCGCGACAGACCCGACGACCCCCGTCCGCCACGGAGTCCTGTTGCGCCCAGCCGACGAGGACACGGACGGCGACCTGCCAGCAACAGCCAACACCAGCGAAGCCCGAGGGTTCCCGGTCGCCGCATCGCCCTGCGCCCGCTCGTGGTTCCCCACCGGAAGGCGATGGAGTGGGAGTCAGAGTCCAGCGACAGCGAGGTCGAAACATTGCAACGGAAATGTCCGCCCCACCGACTGGAACGGAGGTGTCGGAATCTTTGAGCAGCCCGTCCATCGGTGTGCTGGGGTTGTCAGCTGAGGCCGTCCGAGCACTCATGGACGAGAACCTCTTCCGGAATGAAGCACCGGATTGGGAGGCGTCATCCAGGACTACGCCGAGCGCCCGAGACAAGGGTCATGGGCCCCAACGGGGCCCTTTCCCGCAGCTGGTCACCATTCCGAGACGAGCGAGTGATGCTGCCACCTGCCTTGGAGATGAACATCCCCGATCGACACGTACCCATAGCCGCATGGATCAGGATCGAGGCACGGAGGTATCCCGCGCAATACGGCCGGCAACGTTTTATGCAGGTCACCGAGGTCACCCTAAAGCCCAGAGGAGCGGGACGCGTCTGCTTTGCGCCCCCGAAGTAAGAGGGGGATGTGACGCCTTTTTAGGAGGTACACAAATAAATATATAAATAAATATAAACGTAAATATAAGTGGAGGGCTAGGTGTAAATATTACCCACCGCCGTACCTTCTGTCCCAAAAAACTAACCACTTCCTTACTACTTTCCTATCAGAATACTAGGGGCTTACGCAGTAAGCTCTCTAAACTGTATTCTGATAGCTTTTCCTTTACATCCCAGGTAATTGTGTTTACGGAAACCTGGTTGAAACCGGAGATTTTTTGCTCCGAAATCCTCCAGAGTAAGTACACAATTTTCAGATTGGACCGTCTTTCTCAGCGTGGTGGCGGAGTTTTAATTGCCGTTGACTCCGGCCTTATATCTGAACAGGTTGTATCTGACGATTTTTTGGACATTGAATTCATTTGCGTTAAATTATCTTTCACAGGTACCACTGTTTAT
>VNJQ01005792.1:0-10375 GCA_008042515.1 Drosophila truncata | reverse complement strand
TTACTAGGAACGTCAGCCACTTGAAAAGGATTGTCGACAAATCCGCACCGACTCCGACCATGGATGACAGTCTACCTTTCCCAACTATTTCTTTACAGTCAACCCAGGAGTAGAGGTGCAGAAACATCGAGTGACATCGATATTTTTAAAACATCGAAACTATCGATTGTTCGTGGCCATCATTGATGTTTTCACAAGCAACTCTGGGCACAGGGAGGACACAGTTTTAAAATTTATTTATAACAACTAACAAAATTGTTGATATTGTTTAGGATTTCTAGTTGGTGGTGTTAGTTGAGGACGATATCCTCCGACGGAGGAATTGAAGCCAGAGTCAGCACAAAAACGGAAAAGAGAGCGATCAGTTGTTTGGGACGGTTGACAACTGAAAAGGAAACCATTCCTGATGACTGCGACCCCTTGAAGTATTGGGAGGTATGAACTTAAAATAATTATGACTAGCAGTTAAATAACCAATATTTTTTACATCTTTTTTAGCAAAAATGTATTTGTGTATTCAAGCCTCGACCTGCGAGTCTAAAAGATTGTTCAGCAAAGCTGGAAAAATTGTTTCTGATCGGAGAGCGAGGCTGAAGGCGGAAGTTGTTGATCAACTTCTATTTATCATCAAAAATTCACAATTTAAGATCTCAAATAAATAATAATTGTTGTTGTTGAAACTGTTTCTGTTTTTTCTACAGTTGTTTTCTTTTTTTAAACATTAATGTTTTATTCGATTTTTTTTTCAAAACATCGTGAACAACGTTGGACACACACATCGATGTTTCTGTACCTCTACCCAGGAGCTACAAAATCCAGGATAACCTCCAGCAGCACGGGAGGTACAAGGCGAAGAAGAAATCCCGAAGCTTCGTCTAACAAAAAAAGAAGGGATGTGGAGACCTGTACGAGCATCAGAGAGTGGAGATGAGATGGAGAGCGAGGTGCTCTCTCACGACGGGAAGGCTCTTATGCAGAGAGTGGATTAATGGACGCCGACTCGGTCGGACCACTAAATAGTGGTACACATGTACCAAAGTAATTAAATATTGATGTTTATTTAATTACGGACATACAGTGTTATTACAATATTGTAACGAAAGCCGCCAAACACACAACTGGGATTTCAAAAGAAGCTAAGCAGCGCAATTACGAGGATTTGACAGCCGAGATGTCTGGTCTCTTTGTATTTCTTTCTGTTCTTGACGTTCGTTTCCTACAGCAACACGCCTATTGGCGAGAAAAGAAAAATAAAGAAAAGCTCGAAAAATAACCCCCAATATAGGCGTGTGCTCTCTTTACTCACGGCCGAGTTCTTGGCAGCCACACCTTCTAAATAAAGTTTTGCTCGGCTTTCCGTAGCGATCCTGACCCGCGCCCCTATTCTCTGCCGAAATTAGTCCATGGGTGCCAGGTATGGGGTCGCTAGGGTTTGCGAAAACCCTGACCTACGAAAAATACCCAAGAATTTTGCTCGCCACCGCCGTCAAGCCTCCCCAGAGGGGCATAACCAACGAGAAGCGCAGGATGGAGCCGCCGCGCGGGACGCCGTAGATCGATCCATCAACCGATCGTTCCGCCTTTGGATCAGTCGCTCAACCTGAAGCTGGAGCAGAAGTTTGAGCAAATGTGGGCGAGCTTCGAGAGGATGATGCTCAGCGACCGCGCTGAGCATAATTCGCCCATCCGTCAGCCTGTGGGCCTCCCCGATTGTCCAAGTCAATAAAAAGGACGGTTCCACCCGGTTTTGTGTGGATTATCGACGCCTAAATGATATAACCGTCAAGGACTCGTATCCGCTACCGAGGATGGATGACATCTTAACCACTATCTATAGAGCGGGTACTGGCAGATGGAGATGGACGAGATATGATGCTGGTCCATTTGAATTTAACGCAACGCCGTTTGGCCTGGCCGACGCGCCAGCTACCTTTGAGCAGTTGATGGATGGCTTTTTCGCTTGACATTTGCCTTGAAATCTTCAGGAAGAAGCTATCCGCTGAGCCTCTAGAAGACAGTTGCCAAGCTAAGGAAACGCTACTTTTGGATTGGACTAACCGCCCATGTAACCATTTGGTGCGCCCGCTGTACCGATGTGGCCAGAAGTGGCCCTACTCGCCGTACAGTAGGCCCCTTGCAGCCCAAAGTCCTGGGCGCGCCCGTTGAACAACTTGCGATCGACATCCTGGGCTCCCTGCCCACTACAGCACTGGGGAACCGCTATGTCGCGGTAGTTACTTCACCAAATGGCCAAAATGCATCGCTCTGCCCAATCAGACCGCTAAAACGGTAGCCCGAGCCCTCGTTCAAAAAGTCTTTTGCCCTTTTGGTGCGCCCTTTATCCTTCACTCTGATCAAGGCCGTAATTTAAAGTCAGAAGTTTTACAAGCGTGCCTGCGCCTTCTCGACGTGGAAAAGACTCGTACTACTACGTTGCACCCTCAATCGGATGGGATGGTCGAAAGGTTCAACCGAACCCTCCTGTTCTACTTTGCGAAATTCGTTGCCTCAGATCAACTTTTGCCGCTAACTCTGTGGGCCTATCGATCTGCCCCGCATGAGGAAACCGGATTCTCACCGTCGCTAATGATGATGGGACGCGAGCTTCGACTACCAAGTGAACTGCTGTATGGTCGATCGTCTCCTGGTTCGGAAAGTTACCCGGCTTTCGTCGAGCAGTTGCAAGACCGCATACGACAAACGCAGAAGGTCGGACGACAACTACGCTATGATCTTCGATCGTATCCTGTGGGGTTTATCAAGTTTGGCTTTACTTTCCTACTCGGAGGGTGGGACGACGCCTTAAGCTGCAATCTGATTGGATTGGACCTGCCACCTTCATCCGTCGTCACTCTGACTTGGTGTACGTGATAAGGCTGCCCGGGAAACGCGCCATCAGGACCGTGCACGTCAACTACCTGGCCCCATACCGAAACTCTAATCTATAAATACTCGGCCAGGAGGCTCGAGTCTGAAAAGGGGGCAATGTAACGAAAGCCGCCAAATCAAAAGGGATTTCGACCCTCAAGTCAGTGGGCAACGCGGGCAGCTAAGCGATAGTTAGTGTGACAACTCGGATTTCAAAAGGAGCTAAGCTGCGCAATTACGAGGATTTAACAGCCGGTATGTCTGGTCTCTTTGTATTACTTCTTCTTCTTGACGATCGTTTCCTTTAACAATACGCCTATTGGCGAGAAAAGAAAAATAAAGAATAGCTTGAGAAATAACCCCCCAAAACGCGTGTGCTCTCTTTAAATTGGCAAGGCCAAGTTCTTGGCAGCCACACCTTCTAAATAAAAAGTTCCGCTCGGCTTTCCGTAGCGATCCTTACCCGCGCCCCTAATGGCGGCGGAAATTCGTTACAATATGTATTTAAATTGCTTACCTAAAGTTTTAGTTGTGTTCCCCCCAATTCCCCCATTGGCATACATTTTTTAAAATTTATCAGAGGTTTAAGATTATGAAACCATTTAGTCTAGGTGCAGAAAGTTGCAGATGTGTGGGTTATCAACAATTTGCTTCTCTGTTATCTTGAAGGTAAAATTTGCGGTGTTATATTGAGGATACCGCTTCGAGGTCCTGCGGGTCTTTACGCATTGAAATTACTGATTTCGATTGACAACCCAACTGGATGGATCGATCGTTGGGCATTCGAGTGGCAGTAGTATCAGTACGTCCACTACCGGAAAGGGGCCCAGAATCTTGTGGCCGACGGACGCCCTTTCTCGCCAACTGCTACCAGTGACGCAGCAAGCACAGGTACAAGGAGTCAACTGCAAGTGGCTCACGAGGATGCTGGATAAGGTTCGGACGGAACCACCCGAGCTCCCGAACTACAGAGAGGAAAACGGCCCTTCCGAGTGGCCAAGTTTCCGTCACCGAACATTGTGCACCTGCTTATATCCGGCAGCCGCCGCCGGCGAACGGCTAGCTTGAACCAACTGAAGCCGAACCACGGCGAGGAGACCGACTTCGAGGATCAAGATAAGGGCACCCAGCGCGGAGAAAGCCACGCCACTCCGGGCAGCCGCCTCTGAGCCAGCCGAGATCAACGAAGATGGCTAGGTTTAACGGGGTCACTTGCTGAAAGGCGCGCCTGTCCAACGTCCCGCCCGCCACCGGCGGAGAGTACCGCCTTTTCAATCCCTTGTTTTACCCCGCGAAAGAAAATTGATAGGAGAGAAAAACTCGTTAGGTAGGGCCCCAGGGGAGAACGTAAACTTCTATTCTCCTTCCACAGGTCTAGTAGCAGCGGCCAGCCATTAACCTTGTCGCACTCAGCTGTGCAATCGCGACGAAAAGCTCCCGCGCTTTCAACTCTTACCGTTACTACGAGACGTCTCTATGGCGGACGAAATGGGACGCAACCAGGAGGAGGGGCCTAGCCACCAATGGCCGGAGGACCGACCCCTCACCCAAGCCGCCGTCGCAGTCGAGCTGCTGACGGCCGCAGTCCAACTCCGCCGTGCGGCAGACTCGCCGATCCGCCGGGACTACTCATGGCTCTCGGCTGCAGTCGACGAGTGTTTCATGTCTCTCCGCCTCGACGACAGAGGCCAGGCGACGAAGAACCGGAGGGGACACCAACGGAAGGGCATTTCGTTCCGAAAGAGGAACAATGGAGCCATGGCTACCGAACCGCCGACCACACCGTGATACGAGGGCGAGCGGAGCGGGATTCATATTTTATTTTTATGTAAATAGTAGGATTAAGTGCTGTAAAAAAGGAAGTGCTGTACAAAAGGAATAAATATGTAAATAATAGGAGTAAGCTAGTATTAGGGAGTAGTTAAAGCTAGTAGAAACACACACTGGCCACATCGAATTTTCTAACAACAGCGGCCGATCAACAGGATTTAACAGCAGCGGCTCAAAAACATGGGCTTAACAGCAACGACGCCAGCAAGCAAGATCGGCCGAGTAACAATAGTGGCCAAACAGCAGCGGCCTAACAACAGTGGCTCAACAGCAGCCAGGAGACCCGACAGCGACACTGCAGCCGGATAACAGAGCCGGAGTAAGATGGAAATAGCGACATCAAGATCAATTCTGAGCAGCCGCTGAGAGCGAAGAGCCGCCCTAAGCTCGCTTGAGAGGAAGAAGGAGGCAACGAGCAGCATGTGCTGAGAGACGCGTGCCATTAGATCGTGGCAGCGCTCCCGGCAGAATTGGGTCACGGCCGAGCTGCCAAATGACAGCGTCGGCACTCGATCAAGAACCAGCAAAAGTGACAGAAGTGATTGCGGGAATCTTTAAATCGAACGAATGCGAAGCAACGAGGACAAAGTAATCGAGGGACCAGGATTTCAAATAACTCAATAACTCAAAATCTACTGGACCGATCGATTTGAAATTTTGCACAAATATAGTTTGACTAATTCAACAGGTAGCCCTTCGTTTTAATTTTTATACCCATGCAGGGTATTATAATTACAGTCAGAAGTTTGCAACGCAGTGAAGGAGACATCTCCGACCCTATAAAGTATATATATTCTTGATCAGCATCAACAGCCGAGTCGATCTAGCCATGTCCGTCTGTCCGTCTGTCTGTCTGCTTCTACGCAAACTAGTCCCTCAGTTTTAAAGCTATCTGAATGAAAGTTTGCAGTTAGTCTTCTATATACTCTCACTCGTACATATGTCGGAACGGGCCGGATCGGACGACTATATCATATAGCTGTCATAGAAACGATCGGTAAAATTATCGAAAAAAAATTATAACTTTGTCAGTTTTCAATACAATTCCACCAAATTTGCTATTTGGCCATTCTAGAATTTCGGTTTTAATTCCATGAAAATCGGACGACAAGAAAGGAAAGCTAACTTCGGGCGGAGCCGAAGTTTATATACCCTTGCAGAATATTCTGTAAATTATATTTTCTGCAAGGGTATAAAAATATATATATCGACGCTCATAAAAAAATCGATTAATCAGATATATGGCAGCTACAGGATATAGTGGACCGATCCTTATTCAATTTGGTAGGTCGGAGCAATCAGCCGGTCTTTACGCGAAATTATTTGAAAATAGAAGTTTAAACTTTCTATTTTCAAAAACGCGAAAGTTGGGTAATTTCCGATCGTTCAGTTATATGGCAGCTATAAGATATAGTCGGCCGATCGTTATGAAATTTGGTAGGTCGGATCAACTGACCAAATATATAATATGTACGAAGTTTTTCTTTTCTATCTTCAAAAACACAAAAGATGAGCAATTTTCGATTTTTCAGTTATATTATTATATCTATAGCTATATCTTATAGTCAGCCGATCCTGATAAAATTTGGTTTGTCGTAGTATTTTACCAAAAATAGCATTCTTACTGAATTTGAACTCTATAACTTTAAAATCGCCGAAGTTATAGCATTTCCGATCAATCAGTTATATGGCAGCTATAGGATATAGTCGGCCGATCCCGGCCGTTCCGACTTATATACTGCGTGCAAAGGAAAGAAGGGTGTGTGCAAAGTTTCAAGTCGATAGCTTTAAAACTGAGAGACTAGTTTGCGTAGAAACAGACAGACGGACAGACGGACAGACGGACAGACGGACAGACGGACAGACGGACATGCTTATATCAACTCAGGAGGTGATCCTGACCAAGAATATATTTACTTTATAGGGTCAGAGATGTCTCCTTCACTGCGTTGCACACTTTCGACCAAAATTATAATACCCTCTGCAAGGGTATAAAAACATAACTCCGCAGCTTCTTAACATATTTTCATCAAATTTGAGATTTTGCCACTTAATATTATTTGAAAATCTTGGTTTGAATTTCATGAAAATCAGACGACTATATCCTATAGCTGCCATAGGAACAATCAGGGAAATAATAGAAAATATCCTAACTTCGCTGTTTCTCAAGATATTTTCATCAAATTTGAGATTTGGCCACTTAATATTATTTGAGAATCTTAGTTTGAATTTCATGAAAATCAGACGACTATATCCTATAGCTGACATACGAACAATCAGAGTAATAACCAAAAATTCATAGTTTCGCTATTTCTCAAAATATTTTAATCAAACTTGGGATTTTATAGTTCAATTGCAATATGCAAGGGTATATAAACTTCGGCGAGCCGAAGTTAGTTAGTTAGCTTCCTTTCTTGTTTATGTTATTATATTTTTTTAACAATTTTTTTTTTTAAAGTTAAAAATCGAGCCTTTGACTTCAAACTTTCATAAAAAATCAGGAAAAAATTAAAAAAAAAGAAAATCGCTTTCAGAGTACCTCTGGACATTTATCCTTTAACTAATACATTTTACTTTTTATAAAGCGGGTGACTTTGCGGGCAGTTATGATGTACACCGTAAACCATTTTTTTTGTAAAGCAGCTCGATAGATTCTTTTTAATTCCTAAATCTATTAATGTTTCTTAACAAAATAATCTGTAAAAAAAAATGTTGAAGTGATGTTTCAGTTTATGGCTTTTAAATTATTTTGCTATGTTTATCCGTTTCGCCACAAAAATATTTAAAAAATCGGCCCATTTTGCACCGAATTATTAAATTTTTTAATACTTTTTAGCACACATGTCATTAACTGATCATTTTACATAATTAATTAGACTCGTAAAACCGGCACATTTACACATGGGAGGACATGAAATCAAACGGAGCAAATTCTGACTGGTTTGTTGATTCCGAATTTTAAAATAGGTTCGACGTTGTTGGAACAATTGGAGCACAAAACACGTCCACAGTGGCGACCTAATAAAAAAAGAATTATAAAGATGGAATAATTCATTTTGTAATTTTATATTTTAAAAAATAAATAATAGTAAAAAAATTGGATTTATCGGACGATTATATCTTCTAGCTCCCATAACACCGTAGTAAGGCTTAAGATGCGCATAAATACTTCCAGTAGAGTTAAAGCGCTAAAATTATATTATCGGCATCAAAGATATGTACTATATTTAAATTATTTTCTGTATACACTTTTAAAAGTGCAATTTAAATATAAATTCTTGAGCTCTTTTAATCATATAAAAGATATATTTTTTATATTAATAAAAGTAGAAAATTAAAGGATTTCAATTAGAATGCTAAACTTTATGAAACATCTTCTAACAATTCAAATGTTTTTTTACCTGTTAGAAGAGGCTTAAGAGTATTTGTTTCCCTAGTTTTCAGCCAATCAGATTGAAGAGTAATTGTTTCTATAGTTTTTAGCCAATCAGATTGAGATTTAACGATTAAACTCTTATTACGATTGTATTTAGCCCAATACGTATTTATTTTTTTTTTTTTGCAAATGTATCTAATACGATTAGCAAGTATATTCATATCAGCTGCGGAACTTTTACTTTTAATTGTTTCCTCTACCAAACTAATCACATTACGAGCTCTATCTGCATTCGTGCCCTCTTCGGTGCACCAAAGGTCAAATATGTACATACATGCGCGAAGTGCCTGTAGAAAATGATAAAATGCAAATGGGAAACAATAATAAGCCAAACTGTCTATCAACAGAAAAAACAAAAACAATTGACCACAACAAATGACGAACACCTAAAAAACACCACAAAAACAATGGAACATATTAACATATAACATATTAACGAATACACATACGCCCACCACGGCCGGCCTTCGTGCCTAATTGAAGCCATCCTTTGCCCCGCCGCTCGACCCTTGGTTAGCCTCCGCGCTCATCCGGAGAGTTCTTCCGGGTCCGGCCAGCAGCGCCGGAGCTAGTCTCCGCGCCCATCCGGAGAAACAAACTCTTTGCCCCGCCAGTGGGGCACACGGGAACGTCCACGTGTCGTCTACGACGACGAGTCCGCGTCCGGCTGGAACCGTACCGCTGCCGCGCCTCGTCCGGTAGGTTCACACCACGTGGCCCGTGCCGTGGTTGTGGTCGACGCCACGAATGGCCTCCGCGACCATCCGGCAGCCCCGCCCGCCGCATATCACCCTCCGTTGCCCCTCGCGGCTGTCCTGAATCCCGGATAGCGTCATGTCCGAACGCCGCGGATCGGAAGCCGCCAAATCTAGGCTGCAGCCGCGCTTTCGACCGAACGCGTGCCATAGCAAGCAGATTTTGAGAGTACGGTCGGTAATACAGTGCAAGCAGTGCACAAGGCAGGAGTGGAACCATCGATAGCTTCTCGGGCCCCCGTCAAAACGATGGAAAGATTCACGAAATCAGGGTTTAGACGTGTCCCTGGGGGTATTATCCTCCTAAATATGATATTCTTACTCACTCCCACTTTTATACAAATTTACTTGTATAGGTTCCCTAGCCACCACTGAGATCTATCCCAGCCAGAGAACTTCGTTACACCACCCACAAACGATGGCTTTCGCTAAGCCTGAAAAAGTCTAACTGAGCTTTTTGAAAAAAAACGATCGCTGGTGAACAGCCAACTGAAAAGGTTATTGAACATGCAGTCCATCGTGCACTAATCGTCGACAGCCTTAAAGGAGCTGCCAGATACCACTCACAATTGCCCTTGTCTTCTAGTTTATTTGTGCTCCACGAAACTTCCACAATTCGCATTATGGGAGCCATCCATCCCAAATAAAACCGAAATTCCAATTCAATAGTGTTCCGATTCCTTCCAACGTTTTAAGCATTCGCGCCAATCCAAACGATTTCCTCGTTCTCCACGCAAGTTACGACTCATTCCTACAATTACTGGGTTCCATACGATGACATCAAAAGCAGACGTTCCCGAAGTATTTTATACTACCCATGCCGAGTCTGCCAAGGGAACCAACATTTTCGGAAATGCCACCGTTTTCTTAGGCTCAGCCTTGAGAAACGGCTCCAGGCAGTCATGTAATAGAACTACTGCATCAATTGCCTGGCCCACCACCACTCCCAAGGATCTTGTCGCAGTGACGACTGATGCCAGTCTTGTGGACAGGATCATCACACACTTATACATGTCAACGAACACTCTGCGTATCATTTACAGCCTCAAAGTGTCCCATATCACTCTCTCTTGCCCTCTTCTTCCGGGATTCCAAGACAGAGCTTCCAATCCGTTCTCCAGGCTAGGTCTAAGTTTCCTGTATTTTAGTTCTAATTTACCTACAAATCAATAAACATCGACGCACGTTACGTAATACCCCGAAACTTTTTCCGTGTAATATTGCGAGTGATTAAAATCACCCCCCTCATGGATGGGCGTAAGTTCATTTATTGTTTGACTTTCATGATTAATAAACTGGAAAGTTCATTCCTTTACGTCGTTCTTTATTATGTGAATTCCCTTATATCTAACAATATACACCCAGTGGCGAAAAAAAGCCGCAAAAAACACTAACTTGTAAGTTTGATTACTTGGCGTTTCTGCAAATGTTGTCTAAATTGTCTAATTTTTTTTTACTGATAACTGAAACATTTTTTTGTAAAAGT
>VNJQ01005791.1:0-13706 GCA_008042515.1 Drosophila truncata | reverse complement strand
ATAGTCGTCCGATTTTCATGAAATTAAAATCGAAATTCTAAATTAATAATTAATGGCCAAATATCAAATTTGATGGAGTTTTGTTGAAAACTGACAAAGTTATAATTTTTTTTCGAAAGTTTTACCGATCGTTCCTATGGCAGCTATATGATATAGTTGTCCGATCCGGCCCGTTCCGACATATTTACGAGTGAGAGTATATAGAAGACTAACTGCAAAGTTTCATTCAGATAGCTTTAAAACTGAGGGACTAGTTTGCGTAGAAACGGACAGACAGACGGACAGACGGACAGACGGACAGACGGACAGACGGACAGACGGACAGACTGACAGACGGACATGGCTAGATCGACTCGGCTGTTGATGCTGATCAAGAATATATATACTTTATAGGGTCGGAGATGTCTCCTTCACTGCGTTGCAAACTTCTGACTGAAACTATAATACCCTGCAAGGGTATAACAAGAGATTTCGAAAAAAAACAAGAAAGGAATATATCCTTGCAGATTGCAATTGAACTATAAAATTAAAATCGAAATTCTGAAATAATACTAAGTGGCCGAATCCCAAATTTGATGAAAATATGTTAAGAAACAACTGAGTTATGATTTTTTCTATTATTTCCCTGGTTGTTCCTATGGCAGCTATGGGATATAGTCGTCCGACTTTTATGAAATTTAAACCGCAATTCTGGAATAATATTATGTGGCCAAATCTAAAGTTTGATGAAAATATGTTGAGAAACAGTAAAGTTATAATTTTTTTTTCGAAAATTTTGTCGATCGTTCCTACTTTTCAAGATTTTTCCTATGGCAGCTATAAGATATAGTTGTTCGATTTTCATGAAATTTAATAAGGAATTCTAAAACAATAATAAATGGCCAAATGTCAAAATTGGTGAAAATATATTGAAAACTGACAAAGTTATAATTTTTATTCGAAAAATGTACCGATCGTTCCTATGGCAGCTATATGATATAGTCATCCGATCCGGCTCGTTCCGACTTATGTAGGAGTAAGAGCATATAGAAGACTACCTGCAAAGTTTCATTCAGATAGCTTTACAACTGAGGGACTAGCTTGCGTATAATCGAACAGACGGACAGAAGGACAGACGGACGGACATGGCTAGATCGACTTTATAGGGTCGGAAATGTCTCCTTCACTGCGTTGCAAACTTCTGATTGAAATTATAATACCCTGCAAGTGTATAAAAATACCAATAATTTCAAAAAAAAAATGTAAATTTAATTTTAAATAATAGTTTTAGGCATTTTTCGCCAGTGTACTTTGGCCAGGCTTTATAGATGGATGGATATGTGACATTGTACATGTCTCCCGCTTCTCGCTGCTCGCAGTTCGGTTCCAGTTTAGTGGATCTTTCTCTCACAGCGTCTCAGTTTGGGTATCTGGGTCGCCGCCGCCTTTCTCCCCTCTCGGATTTGGATTCAGACTCCGATTCTCGGATTTGTCACCTCTTTTCTCCAGCGTTCTTTTGTTTCTCAAGCTTCTGTGTGTTCTGCTTCTGAAAGCCCGTTTTCTCTCCAATCTTAATTGATTGAGAGTGACCGCGCGGAGGGCGATTAGTAGTAGAAGGTCTGCTGACACAGTTAGGCCACCGGTTGATTGATGGATGATGTGTCGTATGGTTATGGTCATAAATCCAAAGCGAAAGAAAGCTAACAAGATTTGAAGCTAACATAGAGATCGATGTGTGCTCAATCCTATATAAATATGTCTATATACTGACACGCCCAGTTACGCCTTTGTTATACAACGCTGGACAGACATTAATTGGATGTCATCATCATTGTCACCTTTTGGCTGCAAGTTGGTAGCTGCCACACTGCCACTGCAACAGCTGCTGTCTCTGCAACAGAGGGGCAACAACACAGTGGCAGTTGCAACATTTTTAAAGCAGGGACAGTCTGCTTTCTCTTAAAAGGGGATTTAATTAGTTATTAATTATAAACAAATTATTTAAGACATACTTTCACTTCTAGTCAAGCGTGAATTATTTCTTAAAATTGTGTTTTTTGTTTTCAATTAATTTTTTTCGCTGGGTGTGAACGTATTTTGATTTAGAGATTTTTTAGTACGTTTAAGACAGGAAATTTTGGGTATCCTTATACGTTCATACTAAACATATGAGAAAGATTTCTATGGAATTTAAAAAATAAACAAATAAGGTAATTTAAATTTGAATTAGTAATTGGAATTACTCGATTGAATTGAATATTTATATTAATAAATTAATGTTTAGTTAAGAAATCAATGTTTTAAAAGTTCAAGTAATTAAAAAATATGCAGATTCAATTTAAAAAGCTTTTTTCTGTATAGTATTTTGCAGTGTTGTAAAACAACACTATTTTCACAACCCTGTCTCAAAAACAGCTGATTGCTTATAGAATATTAATATTTTAAGAATTGAAAAATGTGATTTTTTGAGGATTATTAGTAGTAACTCCTCTGAAAATTAAATATATTGATGAAATAATAATTATTATTATAATTATATACGAATTGACATACATAAGTATATATAAAAATATATATATATGTATTTAATATTCTGTGTCTTACTTTTTGGATTTAATGTGGAAAGCTTTCAAGATTTCATTTTTATTTGATAAATAAATTTGAATATTACGTTTTTGCAACTTAAAAAATATAAAAGTGTTGTAAAATGCTGAAAATATTAAAAAAAATGTAATTCTTTGATAGTTGTACTTTTTTTTCTAATATTTAATAAAAAAAAAAAAACGAAACTAAAATTACAAATTGTATTTGTTTTTACAATAATAATAAATAATAAAAAAAATTCCCAAATTCTTTTTCTGAGGCCTAATTTCATATAAAAGCTGCACCTCCACCCGTGGCAACAGCACTTGTACCCCGGGCCACATGGTGCATCTTGGGGGCAACTGCAACTCGAAAATATAAATAAAAAAAAACCAAAAGAGAAATACAAAAAACAAAAAAAAAACAGTAGCCACCGGTAGCAAGTGACAACCAAACCAAACGATGATGGTAATAATGACGATGAGGAGGAGGATCCCCAGAGCCAAAAGACGATTACCAAATGGTGACGCAATCCGCTTCCTGATTTCGCCATGCCACTTCGGGGGTCTCCTCTCCCTCTACCCTCTCTCCCAAAAAAGTGTCTTCTCGCCTAATTATAGATATTCACCAGCAGAGGTGACAGTGACAGGAAGATTCCTCTTTATACCACCGCCCTTTTTCACGATTTTCCACATAAACACACACACATACCACCTCGTGTCAACTCCAGCTTGGTTTTGGCCAAAATGGGAAATGACAAAGGCTTAGACGGAGGGCAAAGTGCAGCTTGTGGAGTTCTCCTTTGTCGTGGAGTGTTAATGGGAAATTGAAAATCCATTTGCTGATTAATTTCACCAAAAACCAAAGGGAAAAAAATTTGAGAGCAAAAAAAAAGAAGAAAAAAAGGTAAACCGAAACCAAAACGTAGCAGAAGCACAAGGAAAACATTTACGTAAATGAACTTTTTCCTTCTGTCTGAATGCTGCTGCTGCTTTTGCTGGAAAAGTTTTCCATTTCCCATTTTCCGTTTTCAGTTTTCAGTTGAGTTCGTCGTTGTTTGTTTGCTGTTTGTCGCTTTGCTTCACAACAAAAAAAAAAGAAGAAAATAGAAATGTTGATAAAATGTTTTTGCATTTTCTGTTAGTTTTCTAGTTTTATTTATGTCCTGCATTCATTCTGTCACCTCTGGCCCAGACCAGATTCAGGATCTTCCGGATTTTATTTTTTACAGATTCTGGCAGATCTTAAGTTTTCCTCTGATTATTTATTTATTATTTATTTAATGTAATGTTTTCAGATACTTTTCAATATTTTTTAGATACACAACACTGCCTCAAGAACAGCAACAATTAGACAACAAAACCTAACATGTTCTAAACATTTATCTAAATAATAAGTATTTAAAATATTTAGACAGATTTTATTTTTTACAAATTCTGGCAGATCTTAATTTTTCCTCTGCTAATGCTTTGATTATTTATTTAATGTACAGAACTGTACAAAACACAATGCAAACGGAAATCGTTTTCAAATACTTTTCAATATTTTTTAGATACACAACACTGCCTCAAGAACAGTGTTAATTTCTTGCCACAAGTTATTGTTTTTTTGATTTAATGAAAGGAAACCTACAAAATGTTATGGAAAAATTAATTCATGATAAAAAAAATGAATAAGAGAAATTACTAAATATTATAAGGAATTAGTTCAAGCCGTTCTGGCAATAAATATTAATTTTAGTTGAAAAGAACTGTGGACATAACAAAAATCCATAGGAATCAGCATATATCCAGAAAAGCAAGACATTGGAAGCTTTGGACTTATAAGTACAGTCTTTGGCAGAAGTTACTGAATAATTCATGACAAAAGGCGAAGCTTCACCAATTAAATACAAAATTTAACGTGTTCTTTTAAATATTTATCTAAATAATAAGTATTTAAAATATTTTTTATTGAAATATTTAGACAGTTGATGGGGCTATTCTTGAAATAAGTAAGAATGTAATTCCTTTGCGAAATATTTTCCTAAATATTAAAAGGAATTAGTTCAAACCTTTCAGGCCATGAAATCAGATGAAGGCCTAATGCTAATGACGCCCAAAAAAATAAATATGAACGAAAACTATTAAATTTTTAAGTCATACAAATTTAGATTATTTCACAAACATTTTGGAAAATGATTTCATTTTCCAACTTGGACTGCGAAGACTCGTCACTCGTTGGGCATTCATTTGTCGAGGGCCTCTTGACAGGGCAACTTAATGACAGACAGCCGCCGCCGCCGCCGCCAAGGTCTGGCGGCTGGTGGTGGTGTCGAGTGGAGTGGATTGACGGTGGGTTCGGTGGCGCAACCCATGACTTGAGCGCTTTTGGGCTTGCTTCGAGCCTGCTACGCAAATACAAAATACGACGGACACTCTGGCTTAATTACAACACCGTTTTTCGGCTACAAAACTGCAGCTGCCAACACGTTGATGGGCGGGGTTAAGGGTCACGGTGTTAGCCAAGCTAGAGTCTAGGCTCTGTCATTGATGAGCTACCTATTATTGTTCAATCCGCCAGGCAGCAGCACCAATTATTTTTGGCAACATTGGCAAAATCTTAACCAAGCTGCAAGCTATTTGCAGAAAATCGGAAAAGATTTCCTTTTGCTATAAAATATCCAATACAAAATATGTATTTTGAAATTGAATTAGCCTCGATGAACGCTTATTGTGACCGTGAAACAGGCGCAAAGAATATGCATTGCGTATGTGAAAAATAACCAAATAAATCGGAAAACAAAATTGGCGTTAGTCCAATGGACAAGCAAGTGTAATATATAAGATTTATGAAATTAAAATTTAAAACCCATATTGGGATCGGGATAAAAAAAGTACAATTACTAAAAGCCGACAATGACTATGGAATCATACAAGACATATGGAGTACTACAGGCGTTAAGAATACCATTATTAAGCTGCAAGCCATTTGAAGAATCTTGAAAAAGATTTCTTGCAATAAGACATCTAATACAAAATATTTTGAAATTAAATCAGTCTCGATGAATGCATATTATGATCGTGAACCAGGCGTCCAAGCTGCATTGCATACGTGGAAGATAAATAACCAAATAAATAACAGCCGGCAACGGCTATAGAACAATACGATCAATCAATTAAATTGTCAAATTAATAAGAAACCAGATAGATTCAGAGACAATTTGGAAAGCGAAAGCTAGCGCAGCTTACCAGAAGTCTGAGGAGTTACAAGACTTCTGTGGAATAATAAAAAAAAAACCTAATGCTAAATAAAAAAAAAAAAAAAAATGTCCCTTGGTCGGTACTCGTCCTCGAGACCGTCCTCCTTCCCTCACGGGAAGACTGGGACTGATGTGCTTACGGACGAAGCAAATCAAGGTTAACTCCGCATCGGCAGCGATAGCGTAATTGTTGATGACAAACAATCGATATTTTTTTCGATTGCAGCTATCGCATAAGCATCGAAACTTGTTATTACGATTAATATCACTTAAGGAGATATATATAGGTTTTTATATTACATTTAAATACGAAAAAAGGGCAGACAAATTGGAGTTTGCAATCCAATGCGTGTATTGGATTCTGAACACTTCTACGATCTGTCCTCTCATCTCGCTCATCTTGCACATGCAATCTGAGCCTGAGGGCATATAGAGTCTGGATAATATTGGAGCACGTGAGAGTTGGAGCATACAGTTGTTGGATTTTATTCTAACACACCGAACGTGAGTAAGTTGATGTTGAAGAAAGACCAAATTTATGTGTTGAATACTACTTAAAAAATGCTCAAATAATAAAGAAATTAAAAAGGGTGGGAAATAATTATATATAATAAATATAGAATTAATAAATATTAAAAAATATATTATATTATAAATAATAATAAATATATGTTATCAATAATATTTATATACAACTTTATCATTTTAAAAATATTTCCCTAATGCTTTAATTATTTATTTATTATTTATGTTTATTTATTTAATATACAAAACACAATGCAATGGGATATCGTTTTCCAACACTTTTCTATACAACCCTAAATTCACAACCCTGCCTCAAGAACAGCTGATTGTTGTTGACAAAATTATAAAATTGTTTATTTCTTGAAACAAGTGATTGTTTTTTGATTTAAGGAAAGTGAACCTACAAAATTTAATGGAAAAAATAATTCATAATAAAAAAATTAATAAGAGAAATTCCTAAATATTAAAAGGAATTAGTTCAAGCCGTTCTGGCCATCAAAATCAATTTTGGCGGAAAACATATCCAAGTTTTTGCGTGACGTTCCCGGGAACAACTGCGGAGAAGAAGAATTGTGGACATAACACTAAAATCCGTAGAAATCAGCATATATCCAGAAAAGCAAACATATATAGCGACATGTGTGCTCTGAATGCTTGAAATATGTACTTATTTAAATAATAAGTATTTAAAAAATTGTTATTCAAATATTTATACTATTGATGAGGCCATAATTGAGTAAAAAGGTAATTTGATGCTTTCTTTAAAGCAAGAACAAAAATTTGAGCATTCAAATTATAATATAAAATTTATTATGTTATAATTTCCCAATTGGTGGCTAATCCTCTTGCAAAATAGTTTCCTAAATATTAAAATGAATTAGTTTAAGCGTTTTTGCAATCAATATTAATTTTGGCGGAAAACAAATCCAAGTTTTTGCGTTAAGTTCTCGGGAGTAACTGCGGCGAAGAAGAATTGTGGACATAACACAGAAATCCGTATAAATCAGCATATATAAAGAAAAGCAAATATATATAAAGACATGTGTGCTCTAAATGCTCTAAATATGTACTTATTTAAATAATAAGTATTTAAATAATTGTTATTCAAATATTAATACTGTTGATTAGGCCATAATTGAGTAAAAAGGTAATTTAATGATTTCTTTAAAGCAAGAATGAAAATTTGAGCATTCAAATAATAATATAAAATGTATTATATTATAATTTTCCAAGCCGTTCAGGGCATGAAAGCAGATGATAAAACAAATTTTAAGACAAAATATTTATTTTATTTAGCAAACATTTCGAAAAATGAAAATGAAAAATGATTTTCCAACTCAGACTGCGTAAAAATGATTAAATAATAAAGAAATAAAATAGTGTGGGAAATAATTAAATATAATAAATAAATAATTATAAACACAGGGCGGTATACATACAATCGACATCTTATTTGTAACCAACTTTATCATTTTAGAAATATTTAAATCAAATTTTGTGTGAAAAACAAATAATTTAAGAAATACAAAAATGCCAAATTGATCTTTCGAAATATAATAAATATATAATTAATAAATAATAAAAAACACAGGGCGGTATACATACAATCGACATCTTATTTATAACCAACTTTATCATTTGAAAAATATTTGAATCAAAGTGAAAAAAATATATGTGAAAAAAAATATTATAAGAAATAAAAAACATGCCAGATTGATCTTTCGAAATTATATAATAAATCACCAATAATTTCTTTGCCATTTTAGATTCGATTCCATATAAAAAAAGACATTCAAACACCCCGACAATCAAGTGTGTCAAATCAGTGTTTAGTCTTCGCCGATAAAAGTTTTGCTGCTGGATTTACCTGACATCGCGTCCTGCAGCCCTCGAGATCATTGCCGGGGCCATAAATCACAATTGCTGGCCTATGCGCGACTCTTGGCAATGAAGTTGCTCTTTGGCTGTGGAAGTAAACTCTGGCACTGAATGCCAAATGTCCCCCTGCAGCCCTGTGCCTCACCCTTCTTCCTCTTTCTCGGACTTCTCGGCACTGTATCATTTTTTTTTTCTTCCAAAAAACAGAAGCAGCAAAGAAACAAAAATTATAAAAGAAGTTTCTTTGGCAAAGTTTATATGCCACTTGCAAAGATTTACTGGCTAAACTTTAGCATTTTGCATACAGAGACAGAGTTTGAGTCTGGGATGAGCAGAGAGCGAGCGAGCACCTCCAGAGGATGGTGGATGGTGGATGGTGTGGCGACATTCGCTGGATATGCGAGGAGTACAAGTTCCCGAAAATTTGTGCTTGTTTTTCCGATTTCCTTCTGTTACTTTCCACATTCATTTTGGTGGAAAACAAATCCAAGTTTTTGGGTGACATCCTTCGGAAGTAAATGCAGAGGTGAATAGACAACAAACAGAGAGATATGTAATAGTAATCAGCTATAAACTATATATATCTTGAAAAGCAAGACACACTCGTGGCAGTACTAAAGTTACTGAATAATTCATGGCAAAGAGGAATCGTCAAGGGAAAAGAGGGAGCTGCACCGATTAGGTAGACGGAAATTGACAAAAAAAAATATCACAAGATGTGCCAGACGATGCTATAAATATGTATTATTTAAACAAATTCTATTTAAATATTTAGACGATAATTTGATTCCTTTTTTATAAGCATTCAATTTATAATACAAAATGTATTTTACGTCTCTGCCAGAGCTAAGGGATTAAGCATCAATTTTTCCATGAGAACTAATTTTAAATTTAAGCAAAGGAAATTTTTGTATTTCTATTATACATTTCGTTGTGAAAAAAATGTGAAAAACTGCCCAAAATTTTCCATTCATCAAGTAATTTGATTTTTTGAGGAAAGAACTAATTTTACAATTGCAAAGCACAATGCCCGATCGTGGAGCGTCTACACGACATCACTTCGATGTGGCAAATTAATTCAGGGTGTCGTCTTTAATAATAAAAACACTCAACAGACCGAGCCACAAGGGGCAAAAAATAATGCCCAATGCCCAAGCTTATTTGATTTTTTGTGTGGTGGCGCCACTTTATATTTTTTTGAGGGGCAGCAGTGTCTTCACCACATCACCTCGGTGTGGCAAATTAATTCGGGGTGTCTAAAATAATAAAAACCCTGAACAGATCGAAACGCAGAGCCTTTACCACATCACCTCGGTGTGGCAAATTAATTCAGGGTGTCTTTAATAATAAAAACACTCAACAGACCGAGCCACAAGAGGAAAAAATAACTTTATAACAAGTCTGAGGAGTTACAAGACTTATGTGGTATGGCAAAAAAAACAAGAAAGGAAAGCTAACTTCGGGCGGAGCCGAAGTTTATATACCCTTGCAGAATATTCTTCAAAAACACAAAAGATGGGCAATTTTCAATTTTTCAGTTATATTATTATATCTATAGCTATATCTTATAGTCGGCCGATCCTGATAAAATTTGGTTTGTCGTAGTATTTTGCCAAAAATAGCATTCTTACTAAATTTGAACTCTATAACTTTAAAATCGCCGAAGTTATAGCATTTCCGATCAATCAGTTATATGGCAGGTATAGGATATAGTCGGCCGATCCTTATGAAATTTGGTATGTCGTATTATGTTGCCAACAATAGCATTCGTACAAAATCTGAATTCTCTAACTCTAAAAACACCGAAGTTATACCATTTCCGATCAATCAGTTATATGGCAGCTATAGGATATAGTCGGCCGATCCCGGCCGTTCCGACTTATATACTGCGTGCAAAGGAAAGAAGGGTGTGTGCAAAGTTTCAAGTCGATAGCTTTAAAACTGAGAGACTAGTTTGCGTAGAAACAGACAGACGGACAGACGGACAGACGGACAGACGGACAGACGGACATGCTTATATCAACTCAGGAGGTGATCCTGACCAAGAATATATATACTTTATAGGGTCGGAGATGTCTCCTTCACTGCGTTGCACACTTTTGACCAAAATTATAATACCCTCTGCAAGGGTATAAAAATATATAATAAATAAAATAAATTAGTAGAGCACAAATTTTGCTAATATGGGAGAGCTAATTTTAATCCCGCAATCCCTCAAAACAAATATGCCAAGGAATAACAACCACATCGCACAAATGGCAAATAAATATTTAATTATTAGGGTTACAAACCCTAGAGAACTAATTTTAAATTTAAGCAACGAACTGCGCCGGGGGTTCAGGATCCTAAAATATAATATGGACCCCCGGCGCAATATACACAACGACAAATGAAAACGATTTTCATTTGCTATAAAATATCAAATACAAAATATTTTGAAAGTCTACTTTGTCTGGTTCATATTATATTTTAAAATCTGCCTATTGAGATCGTGGACCTGAGTTACAAGACTTATGTGGAATATAAATAAAAAAAAAAAAAATAAAAAACCAGACAATGAACAGAAACTTTTGATTCCTGGGCTTGCGTACCACAAGTCACAGGAGTTACAAGACTTCTGTGGAATAATATCAATTAAATTTCCAAATAAATGAATGCGCCACTAGAAAAAAGGAAGGCATTGCCTTGAGAAAGAAGGTGGCAACATGTATAATTATTGGAAAAAATGGAAGCTACTAACTATCTTTTCTATAAATAGCAACCAAGGCAGAAGTTTAAAATTATACAAATTTCTATAACCAAAATAAATTAAAAGAAGTTTAAGAAAAGAAAATACCGAAGCTGTAAAATATATAATTTATATTTTTTTCAGTCTAAAGTCAAAGTAGCTTTAGCTGCCACTTGTAATTTTAGTTTATAAATTCAAGCAAAATAAATTCAACAAAAATTAAATCATATATAAAAGTAATTCATGTTTAATACAGGGAATTTCTTGAACTTTTAAATTAGAGCTGTAAAACTAACGATATTACTATCGATATCATCGATTGTGGCGATACCTCGATTGTTTTTTTTCCACCATCGATATATCGAGTCAACATTAAATGCTTAATAAAGTACATTCGAATTTTTAAGTTTTCTCTGTCAGTAAACTTATCAAATAAAAAACTATTTGAATTATCAAAAGCATTGAAAATTGGTTTAGCACGTGTCTTAAGAAAATTTTTAAAATATCAAACAAATATTAGATTGATTGTTTAATAATTATAAGTGCTTAAGTAGCCAGATAAGGATATTCTGTTGGCGAAATAAATAAATAAATAAATATTGGCTTCAATTATTTTATACAATACATTTGAAATTAAATTTTTATTAATAAACCACACAATTTTAAACGTTTAAAGAAAATAATAATAATAATTTGATCGATGGTATGAACTATTACCATCGAAAACATCGATTGGGGCACTATCGATATTTTTACAGCTGTATTATAAATAATTTTCTTCAGACTTAGTTTTAAACCTAAATTTAATTATTTTATTGAATATTAATATTAAAGACAAAACGTAGCATCAATACCTCATCAAGACCCATATATTTCTCTCCTTTCCCGAAGGCCTTTCCTCCCCCTCCTCATCCAACCATTCATTTTTCCACGCTTCGAAGCTGAAGCATAAATCGCTTTAGCGCTTTCGCATAATTTTCAATATCGCGCCAATAAAAAATCTGCCAAGAGGGATGACGCTGGTTATTCGGAGGAGTGGGGTAAAGAGGAGGATTGACAGAAATTACATTGAAAATTGGAAAAATAACCCCTCGCTCCCCACACACACACACACACACGCACACACACTACAGATTGCCATTAGCACCTTGCTTACCTTCGCCGTTTTCCCTGTTTTCCAGGTGCAAGATTTATGCGCCATGTGTTGTGGGTGGCAAGAAGGAGGAGAAGGGTTTTTCCTCTCTGTTTTTTTTTTGTGAGTATGAAGTTCGAAGCAATATGCTAAAAATGTGATTTTGCATCTCTCTTTTTTTTATTTTTTTGTGCAAGCTTGGCGCCCTTATGATCATATTTTTCTCGTTTGCCATTTTTCAGTTGTTGCTAAAAGCAATCAAAACTTTTTCATTTACAGACGCCAAGGGCCCAGAGACTTTACTGAAATTCATTTCCAATATAAACATATATTTTATAAACAATTTTCTTGAATGAAAATGAAGCAAGGAAATTGCTTGAATAAATTATAGAGAAAAAAAGATGAGATGAGATGAGGGAGATTAATGATTGCCTTTTTGATTTTTGAGCTCATTTGATCAAAGGAAAATTATTTAAAATTTATAAATTCTTTCTAAGAAATGAAAACTATAAAACATATATTTTATTTAGTTTTTTTTCGGTAAAAATAAAACAAGGAAATTGCCTGAATAAATTATTTAATTATAGAGAAAAATTTATAAATTCTTTCTAAGAAATGAAAACTATAAAACATATATTTTATTTAGTTTTTTTTCGGTAAAAATAAAACAAGGAAATTGCCTGAATAAATTATTTAATTATAGAGAAAAATTTATAAATTCTTTCTAAGAAATGAAAACTATAAAACATATATTTTATTTAGTTTTTTTTCGGTAAAAATAAAACAAGGAAATTGCCTGAATAAATTATTTAATTATAGAGAAAAATTTATAAATTCTTTCTAAGAAATGAAAACTATAAAACATATATTTTATTTAGTTTTTTTTCGGTAAAAATAAAACAAGGAAATTGCCTGAATAAATTATTTAATTATAGAGAAAAATTTATAAATTCTTTCTAAGAAATGAAAACTATAAAACATATATTTTATTTAGTTTTTTTTCGGTAAAAATAAAACAAGGAAATTGCCTGAATAAATTATTTAATTATAGAGAAAAATTTATAAATTCTTTCTAAGAAATGAAAACTATAAAACATATATTTTATTTAGTTTTTTTTCGGTAAAAATAAAACAAGGAAATTGCCTGAATAAATTATTTAATTATAGAGAAAAATTTATAAATTCTTTCTAAGAAATGAAAACTATAAAACATATATTTTATTTAGTTTTTTTTCGGTAAAAATAAAACAAGGAAATTGCCTGAATAAATTATTTAATTATAGAGAAAAATTTATAAATTCTTTCTAAGAAATGAAAACTATAAAACATATATTTTATTTAGTTTTTTTTCGGTAAAAATAAAACAAGGAAATTGCCTGAATAAATTATTTAATTATAGAGAAAAATTTATAAATTCTTTCTAAGAAATGAAAACTATAAAACATATATTTTATTTAGTTTTTTTTCGGTAAAAATAAAACAAGGAAATTGCCTGAATAAATTATTTAATTATAGAGAAAAATTTATAAATTCTTTCTAAGAAATGAAAACTATAAAACATATATTTTATTTAGTTTTTTTTCGGTAAAAATAAAACAAGGAAATTGCCTGAATAAATTATTTAATTATAGAGAAAAATT
>VNJQ01005785.1:0-11651 GCA_008042515.1 Drosophila truncata | reverse complement strand
TGAAAAACAATAGTAAATTCGTTTTTTAGCATTTATAAACTTTATTTTGTTCAAATTAGTGCCTTATTTAAGAAATAAATAAATTATAAAATATTTCTCCGTGTTCCTTTTCCCATCGTTCCACATCGACTCACCGACGCTAATTTGACGCACATTTAAATGTTGGACATGCCATGTGCGTCAAATTAGCGTCGGTGAGTTAGCGTCGATATGGAAAGGTGGAAAAAAGGAACACGGAGAAATATTTTATTTTTAAATTATTTTGTAAATAAGGTACTAATTCGAGCAAAATAAACTTGCAGCATGTTAAGAATTAAATTTACTAATAGGGTTTTTTGGGTTTTTGGATATTTGAGCATCGCAAGTGCCTTAATTATCCACTTGAAAAATCAAGGCTCCACCTTTTTTGAAATTGCTCCCCCCACAGAGGATTTACCAAAATGCACGATAAGCCAGGTTTTGGAGCACTTATTCATGTATTATCCCAGAAAGTTTCATTAAAATCCCATTAACAGTTTTTGAGAAAATTGTTCAACAGTGTCCAAGCCTATGTAACAGCTCCATACAAAAACGGGCAGCAAATACTAAAGATCCCAAAGCTTGGCTCACAGAGAATGTACTAATATACGCGGAATATGGGCATATTGGGGATCGGATAGAGATCATTTGGTGAAGTTATCATGAAAATCCTAACGACAGATTTTGCGAAAATCGCATTACAGTTTGGCGTTCAAAACGATGTTATGGAGGGTGCTAGTTCCATAGCCGGAACCGGTCGTGAACCAGTGAACCAACCCGCAAACAGACTTATGTTACGTATTCAAAATGTTGACGGGCATTAAACTGGAGAATTTATGAATAAGTTAATTAATTAATTAAGTTAATAAAGTTAATTATTGTTATACTATTAGCATTGAAATGCGTTAGCTTTTTGACACGGAAGGCATCATACATTACGATAGCCAACCAAATACTCAACACGTGTAGACTAACGTCACGTTCCACTGTCACCCCATACGTTATTTTCGACGCTAAAGCACAGTATCCAGACACGAAAACACCGTGAGAGAGAACGAGAGGCAAATAGTTGAGAACAGCTTTTCGTGAGCGGCCGTTTTAAAGGTCGGTATTCAAGCACAGTATCCAGACACGAAAACACCGTTCTTAAGCCGTGAGAGAGAGCGAGAGGCAAATAGTTGAGAACAACTGTTCGTGAGCGGCCGTTTTAAAGGTCGGTATCCAGACACGATAACAAATATACTAAAAAAGTTTGTGGCGTTAGGAGATTATCGTTTGGTGTTTCAGAAGGGGTGCAAAAAAGAATAAAAAATTTAATAAAACATAATAATCAACCCTATGCCTCTCGCTCTGTCTCTTGCAGTTCCTTCATATATTTCAAATTATAGATCGATCTATGAAGAAACATGCGTGGAAACGTCGAATTTAGTTTATAAGAGTAAATTCAGTTTATATAATTTAGTTTTATAGAGTTTATAAGAGTAAATGCAGTTTATATAATTAAATTAAGGCAGAGGCAAATACAACATTTTTGGATTTGGGCAATTATATTAATTTGCGAAGATGAGGGGAGGACCTGAAAAGGAATAATAAAAATATAAATAATAAATAATTAAGCCTGAGCTTGCTCTTTCCTGAACCGGACACCGATTCATTCATGCTAATTAAAACCCACATTCAAATATGCGGTTTCCTTGTACAGGTGTTCTAGATTGCTGTTATATTATCACATTAGGGAGGTGTCCAGTGGAAGTTGCGTCGCTAGAATGCATGCCATTTGCTTGGGGACACTTATTTTTCAAAACAAAGCATTAAATGTTAGACATGCCCCAAGTTTTAAATTAAGCGGGTTTCTACAAAGTATGCACGCATCATTTACCCTCGAAAAACGCCGACGAAAAAGTAAATACAGCGGTCACACTTCAAAAGATTAAACATTTTGTTCCGCTGCGAAACGTTTTCTTGTCTGGATACTGTGCTTTACATGAAAGATAATTCGATAGAGGCGCCATCAACGCCGTATCGATAACTTCCGCCAAATTCTATTCTATCTATTCTATTCTTATTGGCAATTTAAACAATTGTGTAAAATATGCATGACAAATGAACGGCATCGTCATTTTAAGCAATTTGGTCGAATTGCATTAAAATCTATTCAGTCGTTTAATAGAAATCCACACGTTATTTCTATACAATTAACTTAACGATATCCCGATATTTTGACGATCTGGTAACAGCAAATTCTCGGAAAGCGCGCATTTCGGTGTAGGTAATGTATTTTAAACAAGAAAGGAAGCCAACTTCTAGAGCTGGAAAAACATCGATGTTGGCCACAATCGATGTTGTCGATGTTTTGGGATGAAAACATCGATTATAATCGATTATAAAAAAAAAACCAATTTTTTTTTTGCCGTTTAAATTTATATTATTTAATTGAGATCATTAAGGAAGCTGTTTTCGTTCAAAAATAACAACTTATTAACTATATTTGGCTCCTACGCTCACTAATGACTTGTCCAGCTTTGCTGAAGATCCTCTCGGACGCCGTGGAGGATGCTGGAACACAAAAGTATTGCTTTGCTATGCTTTTTAAAGCTTCCATGGAATCTGGGAATGTCTATAAAAAATGACCATTAGATTTAAAAGGATATATTGTACAATTTCAAACCTTGTAGAACTCTAGGGGCTCGACGTTCTCCGGGGAATTTGGGGCCAACAAATACTGCCTTAGAGCTATAATAGCGTCTGTCCTGGTCGACTTCGATTTAACAGCCACTTTTTGCTGTAGGAACGTACATTTTTTCTTTTCCGGTTCTGGTGGTGTTGGAGGATCGTGCTGTGTTTTGGACAATGTGTTGAACAACTCATTTTCTAAAGCCTTAGCAGCTTGGTCTGCATTTGATTGAGACAGAAAACCATCTTTTTTGAATCTTGAGTCCAGAATAGTTGCCACTCTTGGGACTGTTCTTGCTTCATAATGGGCGAAACGCTCTGGCATACGAGCCGTTAGAATCGAAAATTGATTTCCCCTCTGTAGTCTTAATTTTTGGCTTAATATCAACCATCTTTTTGTTTAATTCACATATGACAGGAATTAATATTGATATTGAAGCGTTATTTTCTTGGGAAATAGACCGAGTAGCGTGCTCAAAAGGCTCCAAAATGTTAGCAAAGTCTTCTAAAATAAAGATGTCCTCTGCTGAGAACGGCTGTGGGGCTTTTGGTGTGATCAGAAGCACTGTTGAAATGTGTTCGTTTGAGAGCAGAGTTCCAGCGGGTGGGAACCTCTTGGATTAAGCTATATGCTTTTTTAGAAGAATCTTGGGCCTGCTTAAACTTTTCATAAGCAATCGTGCTGCTTTTAAAAAAAGCCACTATACGCTTACATTTTGTGATGGACGGAGACACCATTGGGTGCTTCAGCACTTCCTGGACCAGCAGGTTAATGGTATGTGCGAAGCATGGCAAGTGCTTTAACTCCAAATTTCTACAAGCCTTTACCATGCTCGCGTCATTATCAGTGACAATAGTTGTCACTTTTCTAAGTAAACCCCACTCTGTCAATACGATTTTTAAAGAAGCCGCTATTGTATCGGCTGAATGGCTTGTTGGAGTTATCAAAATATCCGTTGATAAAACTGCCGATTGGAGATCAAATTTTGATGAAATGAAGTGAACAGTCACTGTTATATGCCCTTCATTGGCTTTTGACGTCCAGCAATCCGTTGTAATGCCAACGTGCTCCACTTGATTTAAAATGTCTTGGAGTTTTACCCTTAAGGCCTCGTACTCGCTTTTAAGGGTAACGTTACGCATATGCGTTTTGCTTGGCAGCTTATACATGGGATCCATGTAGGTCTATAAAACCTGGATCTAGAGCTGGAAAAACATCGATGTTCACCTACATCGATGTTTCGATGTTTTTCAGATAAAAACATCGATGTATCGCGATACATCGACGTTTTTTAGCGTCTACTTAAAATTTTTTTTTTACTAATATAATAATAATTTATTTAATATTTAATATATTAAAATAATTTATTTAATATTTAATATATTAAAATAATTTATTTATTTAAATTAAATAAATAAAATGTAAAAAAGTTGTTTTTTATAAAAAAATTACGCTTTGGTTGAGATCCATCGTTTTCATTATTGTTTTTTCAAATTTAAAAACGAAGCTTTAACATTATCTAATATTAAAAATGAAACTGAAAATGAAACTTAAAACTATTTTTTTCTTAAACGCAAAACTTAAAATAAAATAACAATTCAATAAAAAAAAAAACAAAAATTCAAAAACAACTTTGAGTTCTACTCGAAACAAAATCAAAACAAGATGGATGTCCCGACAGTAGAATACCCTGTACCATTACAACGCACCGCTCGATTTCGTTACCGATTATATTCAAATCGTTATCCAGGGACACCACGTGGAGGTCATTGCAGATGCAATTAAATACTGTAATTATTTTAATTTACAGGGAAGAATAAAAAAAAAAATTATTTGCGAAAAATATAAAAACTTTGACTTTGCAATTACTCTAACGAACGTTCTAAAAATAGCTCTACGTTGTTTCATTGTGTGTATGCAGGCAAAGAACGTGACCATTGCAAGTGTATTGGTGCATGTGTTATTTGGAGCCCTCTTGTGTACATACATAATATGTATAAAGTAAAAAGCCTATATCTCCGCTATTTATGGCACGATCGTAATGAAATTTAGGCAATCTGTGTATTTTGATAAAATACATTAAGGATTTGAAAATTGTCTACGTAACTTTATAAATTTAGGAGATATACGTTTTTTTCGAATAGCTCTCCAAAAAAGGGGAGCAGCAAAAATTGAAAACAAACTTGATCTACCTGCAGATATAAGAAGTCTAAATCCCAAGTTTGGTGTCTCTAGCTCTTATAGTCTCCGAGATCTAAGCGTTCATACAGACAGACGGATAGACGGACAGACGGACGGACGGACGGACAGACGGACATGGCTATATCGACTCCTTTAGTGGTCCTGACCAATAATTAGGTAACTTTTGGGGGTCTGCCACGCCTCCTTCTGCCTGTTACAGAATATCGCACAAAATTATAATACCTTTGTACCTTTGGTACAGGGTATAAAAACGTAAACATGATTTTGTTCCTGAACAAAAATGACTGGATAGTTTAATTTAAATTTTTTTTTATACCCTGTACCAAAGGTACAAAGGTATTATAATTTTGTGCGATATTCTGTAACAGGCAGAAGGAGGCGTGGCAGACCCCCAAAAGTTACCTAAATATTGGTCAGGACCACTTAAGGAGTCGATATAGCCATGTCCGTCTGTCCGTCCGTCCGTCCGTCTGTCCGTCTGTCCGTCTGTCCGTCTGTCTGTATGAACGCCTAGATCTCGGAGACTATAAGAGCTAGAGACACCAAACTTGGGACTTAGACTTCTTATATCTGCACGCAGATCAAGTTTGTTTTAAATTTTTGCTGCTCCCCTTTTTTGGGGAGCTATTTGAAAAAAACGTATATCTCCTAAATTTATAAAGTTAGGTAAACTATATTCACAACCTTGATGTATTTTATCAAAATACACAGACTGTCTAAATTTCATTACGATCGTACAATAAATATCGGAGATATAGTCTTTTTACTTTATCCTTATTATGTATACAAGAGGCAGCCAAGGGCTCCAAATAACACATGCACCAATACACTTGCAATGGTCACATTCTTTGCCTGTATACATACACACAGCTATTTCTAGAACGTTCGTTAAAGTAATTGTAAGTTGTCTCGAATTCAATTCACGGGGAGCGGTCCAGGGTACAGGGTATTCTACTGTCGGGACACCCGACTGTATGTCCATCTTGTTTTGTTTTAGCGAGCTTCGCTTGTCGCTTACAAGAAGACCTGCCTTGCTAAACATCCTTTCACTTTCTGTGGAGGTGGCCGGTACGCAAAAGTATTTTATAATGCACATTTTAAATGCGTTGTCATTTGATATCTGTAGAAAGAAAAAATTGGATTTTTAAGTTGGTTACAATCTAAATTATTATTTTTTTGTACCTTCCAAAAATCTAACGGATTTTGTGTAGGCTCCGAATTAGAAGCATTTAAATAATGCCGTAATGCTAATATCGAATCCACGCGTGGTGTTTGTATTTTTTGGGATTTTTTGGATTTCAGGAAGCTGAACTATATTGGGCAAAAAGGTCATTACAAGTCATATGCTCGTAACTTATTACTCTAATTACCATTCCTGTTCTGCTCTTTCAAAGTCTTCTCCATTTCTGAGCGCCGCCAACACCAATATTAAGCTTATTTTATTTAATTGACAAAAATTTTTTATGCGCTTACCCAATTTGTTTACCAGCTGAGTAAAGAGGAAACATCGAACATCGATGTTTGAAAACTTCGATGTTTCCAAATTTTGGAAAACATCGATGTATCGATACATCGTCGATGTTTTCTCCAGCTCAACCTGGATCCGATACTATGCTAAATGGTTGCACATCTTTGGCTATCATTTTTAAAACAGCTTTGTCGATTGCAGCCTTCCGCGCAGACCCATTTTCATATTGCTTCGTTTTGTTCAGGAATTTGTCCATACATGGCGACAGCGAGCTGGGAATGTTTTGCACACTGTCTAAATGAGCAGTATTTCCCAAAGTCTTATAGACTTTACCACATTTCAAACAAGTCGCTGTTTGATTTGACCCTTTCTTGAAAAATTCCCATACCTTTGATATTTCCTTTTTTGTCCGCTTGGGACTCGGTATGTTTTCATCGTTCTCGTTGTCCAACACAGTTCCGGTCCCTGTATTAAAAGAAATAAGTGTTAATTAGTTAATTAAAGAATGTATGTATATACATGTGTACGCATTTTGCATAAAATTATATATATTTCAGTTAACTTACTTTTAATGAACTTGTCCATAACGCGAGCACTTTGCCACCAACACCACCAATATTGTTCACTATAAAATCACTATAAATTCAAGTAAAATAGATTAGTTTTTGTAAAAATTGCGCAAATTTTTTTTCTCTGTTTACCATGCTTTCTGTTTCTCGCTTGCAAGTGACGATAATCGATGTTTCCAGAAAACAATCGATGTTAAAAATATTTTTGGCAACATCGATAACATCGATGTTACATCGATGTTTTTTCCACCTCTACTGACTTCGTCTCTCTCAAGTTTGATGAAAATATGTTGAGAACCTCGAAGTTATGATTTTCTCTATTATTTTCCTTATTGTTCCTATGACAGCTATAGGATATAGTCGTCCGATCATGAAATTTAAATCGAAATTCTGGAATAATGATTAATGGGCAAATATCAAATTTGGTGAAAAGGCGGAAAAGGCCAAATCCGTGGAGGATTTCTGAAGAAAATTCTAAAGAAGATTTGCTAAAGATCGTTTTATAGATGCATATCTAATGAAACGCAACGGATATGAACACTACATCCAACGCGTAACTTCTGAATTTGAAGTGATGTTATGGAACAAAGACCACATAAGTATGTTCCTTAATCACATAAAGAAGGATACGTTGCATATAGATGCAACAGGATGTGTTGTGCAGCCAATAAAAAACAAAAACGGAAAAACACCAAAAATTTTACTGTACTCATTGGTTGCACATATGCCAGAGTATAAAATGATACATATATCCTTTGACAAATTTTATTATGTCCAAGCACGATACCTACCATATTAGTCACGTTCTACGTGACTTAAATAGGTATTGTAAAATAAATAAACTCAAGGTGACATTATGCAAACGCATAATAACAGATCTCAGCTTTGCAATCATCCAATCAATTTTGGATGTATATAGTGGATTGGATGTAATAGCATACAATAGCATGTGCTTTCAGTTTTTGTATAACAAAACTGAAACATTCCCTGCAGTATGCGTCCAGTTTTGTACAAGCCATTATGCAAGAATAATCGGGGGTGCCACAGAAATCGCTTCCGCTAAATTTCACTTCAATTTCATTCCGCGGTGCCATAGGCAATCCGCGGAAGTATTTTGCGCTGAATGAATCAGCGCTCAATCAGCGCTAAATCCGCTAAAGTGTAGTGCTGCCAGCTCGTTTGTTTCTGTTTTTCGAAGTCAGGGTCAGCGATGCCAACTTTTATTGTTAAAAATTCACTTAAGGGAAATTAATAAAATATATATGAAACCGATTTTGTTTTCGTTAAAATAAACATTAAAAAAAATCAGTCTTTAAAAGTAACATAAGTTTTACTCCACAATTATTTTAATTATTGTGCAATATGTGAAAACATTTGTCGGACATTTTACGTCTGCCATGTGGCATCGCCTTAAAATAGTCAACAGCTGTGCAGTGTTGATTATAACAACAAAGCAAATAAGAAAAAGAAAGCGCGCTCAAAATGTAAGTAAATTTGATTTTATTTTTAAATTCTTATACATTTTGTGCCTTTCTAAGGGGAAAACATCGCATCGGAAGCGCATCTTAGTATTTTCCTCTGCCTATTCTCCCTTCTCATTTCCTTCCGCCGGAGCTCTTCGATTGCTAAAAGCCTAGCTAATGGCATTTTAGTTTAAATTCAATTTATTTTTATTTTTAATATTCGCTCAAAGTAATTATGTATGTATGTTGATATTTTTGCCAAAATTTGTTTACATGAACATGTGTTTAATTGAACAGTTAATTGCAGCGCGAAAAGTGTTGCCAGACATGGTGAAACTAATGGCTGACAGCTGCTAGAGATGTTTGTTTTTATTAGCTGTATAAATTAATTAGCTATACATAAATAAATTTAAATATTTAAATTAAATTTTAAATTAATAAAACCCGTTGCTCTGCAATGATAAAATATAAAATAATGTTAAACGAACATTAGGGAAATTTTAATTTGAGAGGGCTGCCACCCTCATTAGAAAAGTTCGAAAAGGTTTGCTAACATGCTAAAAAAATGAAATCACTCGAAGTGCTGTGGCACCGCGGAAATATTCGCGCGGAAATGGTTTCCGCAGAAAGCAAAATCCCTAGTGATTTCTGTGGCACCCCTGAATGTGCTCTGACATTGACAAAACTGTTGGATTGCCAAGGGTTGCATTGAGAGATTTTCTTAGAAATGCCCTAGGTCTGGCTTACAATATAATTGCGCTTAGGGACTTAGAAGAATGATTTTTTTATGTGGCAACCATTCTTTTATCTCCAGTAATAAATAGTAAGGTACGCGAGGCTACTTTATATTTAAATCTCAACGTCTTTTGAATTGGGAGAGCATGACACGAATGCCAAACACATTGATAAGAAAATGAATGATTCACTTAAAACAATTGCTGTTAAAAGTGAATTCAAAAATAGATTTGAAATAATTACCAATGAGGTATTAGAAATTATTTCAGAGGAATCTAAAAACCCTTTTTTTATAATTATTAAATTGAAATTTTTAAAATACATTGGTTGCGTTCACCAGAACAACATGATCACTGATCACTGATCCCTCAGGGATCGGTGATCATGTTGTTCTGGTGAACGCGTATGATCATTACGCCGTCTCAAAAAACATCGGCTTGGAACCTATCGTTACCTTCCTGCTTCCCGCCAACATTGATTTGAATTTGCTTATAAGATAATTTAAATAAACAACAGGTAACCGTAACTAAAAAGCAACTGGAGACATTTTAAAATATTCCTAAAATTGTCCAAGTAATAGTTTTTGACCAGAGACCTCATAAAATAATTTATTGCTGAATGTGGTGCCTTATTTCATTGAAAAGGCGTGCTGTCAAATTTATTTCATTCTAATGCATCACTGTACACTTCATTCTTCCTTACAATAACATAATAATAATTATATAAATAATTATCAATTCGTTAAAATTAAGTAATTATAATGACTGACCACTGCTTTCATTAATAATAATTTATTTTTCCTTTAGTTACGTTCTTATTTCTCTATTTTTCATTTTGATAATTCAACCATCGATATAATCCATCAGTATCGCGAAAAGGTAGCGGACTATTTTTACGATCCCTTTTTGGTGATCATGTTTACTAAAATCTTGCAAAAAATTAGGGATGACACGCACTATCGATAGAAATTCATCAGTGATCAGTGATCATGTTGTTCTGGTGAACGCAACCTATATGTTGTATGGTTAGTGGTAATACGTCAATTTCTATGCTTTATGGCTCACATGTAAATTGGTTGCGTTGCGTAAATTTGACAGCACGCCTTTTCAATGAAATAAGGCACCACATTCAGCAATAAAATATTTTATGAGGTCTCTGGTCAAAAACTATTACTTGGACAATATTAGGAATATTTTAAAATGTCTCCAGTTGCTTTTTAGTTACGGTTACCTGTTGTTTATTTAAATTATCTTATAAGCACATTCAAATTAATGTTGGCGGGAACCAGGAAGATAACAATAGGTTCCAAGCCGATGTTTTTTGAGACGGCGTAATGATCATACGCGTTCACCAGAACAACATGATCACCGATTCCTGAGAGATCAGTAATCAGTGATCATGTTGTTCTGGTGAACGCAACCATTGACTACAAACCAAATTTTACAATCACGGTCAGATAGCGAAGATTCGATTAGTTTTGAAATTCGTAAAACTCTCATAAAAAGCATAGAAACGCGGACGGAAAAACTTGTATCGAATGTGGGTTTTGATGCATGCTTATACCTAGACCCGAGATTTCAACAAATTCTCTCCTCGACTCAGAAGAATAATGCTATACAATTTTTTAAAGTTTTGTGGGAAAAAATTAAAGCAATTGACCCAAAACTTAATACCTAGATGAATTCAGCTAATTCTATGAGTTTTGAAGAAGGGTTGGAAAATAAATAAATAAATTATTATTGTTGTTAATGTTATTGTATTGAAATTTAATTTTTTATTTTTGAAATATGAAAAATAAATATCTATATATATAAAAGAACATCGTGTTTTATGTTACACCACTTATAAATCAAGAACGGAAGAACAGATTTGAGTGAAAATTGGTAGGGAGGTAGCTTAGAGCCAGGAGAAGGACATAGGATACTTTTTGTCCCGTTCGACAGCGTTCCTCCCTGGCCCATACTTTTTTATTTAGGCAGACAGCTAAGAAGAAAATGTCAAATGTCAAAATGTCAGTTACAAACGAAGTCAAATTCATAGTCAGGCTCTCAAATTTAACAACGAACCAAAAAGATTGTGTTGCGCTGAAATCAATATTAAAACTATTTCTATTAAATAAATAATTAACAAGTGGATTGAAGTGAAGTGAAGTTTAATTAATAATGCCGCGACCAAGACGGTCGAATCTTTCCCGACAAAGCCGTAATGCAAGAAGAATACAAAATATTGCATATGAAAGGACTGAAGAAGAACGAGAAATTGCATGTGAACAGCGCCGCAATAGTATGGCTCGACTTCGTGCTTCTCAAATAGATTTCAATTTGCGACGCAGATATTTAGCTGATTTGAATCGAGCTGCGTTTCGATACGATTGCAGCAATGATTACAGCTTGCATCCTAGCGTTTGCATTGGGCAAATGGACGTTGTTTGCGAGTATTGTGGTGCATTAAAGTTTTCCGGAGAAACGCCTGGATTATGCTGCGTTAATGGTAAAGTGAAATTGCCAGTGTTGACTCCGCCA
>VNJQ01005779.1:0-10296 GCA_008042515.1 Drosophila truncata | reverse complement strand
TCACGCGATGCCGTCGGCTACTGTGAAGTTTGGCAACAGCGTCGCCAAAACGGCCGAAGCTCGACGCTGCCAGCCAAATCGTAGCAGCGGAGAGTGACAACGCCAAGCGACGAAGGGATCGGCGGCAGAGGACGGCTGCCGAAAGGCCTCTGCTCGCCGATCGAGGAGTCGAGTTGGAGAAACGAATCCGCACGGACGTGCCTCGGGATTAGCTCCTTAAGGAGGTAGAGAGTTGAGTTCGAGCAGCGATTGAAGACGGACGCGAAATGATAAGCTCCTCGAGCAAAGAGTCGAGCACGCGCTAGAACAAAACTCGGTACAGTCTCGCCGAGTGAAACACGGAGTCCCGGTGCACACACCTGGGCATCTGAGACCTCTTCGCAGGAGCAGCACGCAGGACGACAACATGGGGTCCGCCACCCTGGATAGGGGGACCGCCATGACGACCGGCTAGAAGGAGCTGGTAAGCGGGGCCTCGGTGCCCGTTCCCCTCGCGGGGAACTCCCATTGGCGTGGGAGTTAGGGACCAGTTTCCTGAATTATGTAAAACCAAGGAGCTTAGGTTAAATAAAATATAATTGTGAAACTTGTGGCGTCTTTTCCTCACCGGATCCTCTTCCCTTCCCCTTCTCTCGCAGGTCCCTCCGCCAGCCGCTGTGGCGAAAGGGGAAGCGAGGCCTGGTACCAGGGTCGCAACCACGGCGGCCATTAGCGGCCCGGTGGCCAAGGCGTGAGCGATGCCTGGCTTCAGGGTCGTGAACGTGGCGTCCATCGGAGACACGGCGTGAATAACGCCCGGCTTTGGGGTTGCTGACGTTGCGGCTGCTGGAGGCCACCGCCTCCTCCGGAGTTGGGAACGGCGCCCTGCATCGGGGCCGCGCCCACTCTAGGAGTTCTCTGGGACACGGATTGGCGAGGCTTGGCTTTCTCGGTCGCGGGGGATTGTCTACACAAACACAGTTGGTCAGGCAGACCCAAGGCCCGGCTTCGGGGGGGAATGCCTTGGCAACACCCGAGTAGGGCTTGATTCTGGCCGACGCCCGGCTCCGGGTCAACAGGTCAACCCCGAAAGGGTACCGTTTTTCTCGGCCTGGACGCATGTCACCCCGGTGGCTGCGCCCATAGCAATCCCAACTGTGGGTTTGATGGGACCAGTGTCGGCGCCCGGCTACGGGGCTACGGGGATCCTGGCCAGCCAAAGGACCACTAAGGATCCTCCAAAAATTCACCTCCATTTCCCCGCCTTTTAACATCTACCCGCTCCAAAACCGGCCGCAGGGCCGACTTCCTGCCTGTCCCCGCTAACATACACCGTAATTGGCTCCGACATGGAGCCACACGCCTTCGCGTACTTAGACGACATCCTCGTGGTAGGCGCCACACTACAGGAACTCGTTCACAATCTGCGCGAAGTGTTCAGGCGTCTCAGGAACGCTAACCTCCGATTGAACAAGGAGAAATGCAAGTTCTTTCAACGGAGTATCACATTCTTGGACCATGTGATAAGTGAATCCGGGATTCATACTGACCCGGACAAGATTTCCGCCATACGGGAGCTAGCAGCAGCCTCAAGGAGCTTCGCCGATGCCTCGGCATAGCGTCTTGGTACAGACGCTTTGTACCGAATTTTGCCGACGTAGTGGAACCGATGACTTCCCTCCTACGGAAGGATCGGAAATTTGAGTCGACCGAAAAGTAGGAACAGGCTTATCAGGGATTATAGGAGCTACTTACGGAAGCCCCGATTCTCGCCTGCCCCGACTTTGCGGAGAAATTCGTCCTCCAGACCGACGCCAGCGACTATGGTGTTGGGGCAGTCCTGACCCAAACCATAGATCAACAAGAACGCGTCATCGCATACGCCAGTCGCAGGCTCAACAATGCCGAGCGAAACTATTCCGTCACGAAAAAGGAATGTCTTGCGATAGTATGGGCTATTCGCAAGATGCGATGCTACCTGGAAGGCAACCGATTCGAGGTACTTACGGACCACCACTCCTTAAAATGGTTGAATTCCATCGACAACCCCACGGGCCGGATAGCTCGGTGGGCGTTGGAATTACAGCAGTTCCAGTACGATATCAACTATCGACGTGGGACACAGAACCTGGTCGCCGACGCCTTGTCGCGCCAGCCACTAGAAACGATCCAGCAAGTACAGGTGCAGGACAACACCTGTAAATTGATCCACAAGATGTTTCGCCGGACTCAACAGGAACCACCCAAGTATCCCGAATACCGCGAGGAGAACGGACAGCTATACCGACGTATAGGCTTGCGTCCGGAGAAGGAAGATTACACCCCCTGGAAGCTGTGCGTGGGCACGAGTTTTCGCAGGAGGGTGCTCGAGGAATGCCACGATAATCCGACCGCCGGGCACCTGGGCGTACGGAAAACATGTACGGGGGTGGCCCAAAAATACTACTGGCCCGGACTATTCCTAGAAGTAGCTATCTACGTGCGACGATGCCTATCTGCCAACTCTTTAAAGTTAGCCAGGAGAAAGCGGCTGGAAAGATGTTCACACGCCAGGTTGACGAACCTTTCCAGAGCCCATGCGCCGACTTCGTGGGACCCCTTCCGCGGTCCAAGGAAGGAAACACAGTTCTCCTTGTGTTTCTGGATTCATTCAGCAAATGGGTTGAATTAATTCCCCTATGACGAGCCACGGTGCCGTATTTGGAGCGAGCCTTCCGGGAGCGGATACTTAGCCGTTTCACAATTCACAAGCAGAGCATTCCAGGCCTTCTGCAAAGCAATGGGAATGGAACTCCAACATACCGCGCCATACACACCGTGACAGAACCCTACCGAGAGGGTGAATCGCACAATCAAAACCATGATATCGCAGTATCTTGGTGAGGAGCCGCAGAATACCTGGAATCAACTACTCCCAGAGATATCCCTCGCGGTAAACAGCAGCGTGTCCGATACTACCGGATTTAGCCCCGCCTTTCTTGTCCAAGGGCGCGAGCCACGCCTGCCCAACACACTCTACGACGAGCAAGGCCGGCACTATAACCTACGACGACGAGAATGGAGGCCAGCCCTAGGCGCTCTAGTTCTCTGTTATCGAACGCTGCCGAAGGCTTTGCAGCCAACTTGGCTGCCAAGTACGACGGACCTTATCAGGTCGTGAAGTTTCTCTCGCAGAACATCGTCCGGCTGAAGGACCCAACAACACGCCGGCGCCGTACCGCCAGCGTAAACAATCTCAACACGGTGACGACGACGACGGCGACGGGAATGAACACGAGTACGACCCAGGAGTCTAGGAAACGCTTAACAAGGAGGACCATGGTGACCGCTGTACTCTTGCCCTGGCCGAGGATACCAGGGCGTCTTGGGGGCCACTTGTTGGCGGGCGCGCTCGCCTCCGATCCCCTCGGGCCCGCCGGCAGCAGCGTAGATGGTCAATCGGGCGTACAGACTCGCTCATACCCAATCAGAAGCCGGGAGTTTGCCATATTTGGCCGATCTGCGTCGCCAAAACCAAGCTCGCCACATAAAACCAACACAGTGTTGCCAGATCGTCGCGATCGAGGACCGATCGTACGCGGGAAGGATATCGATAAGCACACGATACCGATCTACACTCGATACCATGGCAATTGGGATATAAAACAGCCACCACGAGGGATATAAGCTCACTGAGTTTACAGCGAACCATTAGTAAAGAGCGACGCAAAGCCAAGTAAACAAAGTGAGTCTTCACCACGACAACCAACGGCAACAAGCTTCGACGCTATGCCACCCAAGCCGACGCTATGCCACCCAAGCCGACGCCCACCGCCGCACCACGACAGTCGGTACCGACTGCCGCTGCACCAGCAGCCACCACCAACGCCGCGACCGGACGAGCGAGTCCCTCCCCACCGATCAGCCCTGTTGCGAGGGGCTCACCCTAGAGGAGGTCGTACGGGCATACGCCGACGACAACGGCGAGGAGACCCTGCCATGGGGCCCGGATCCGCCTCCGCTGATCGCCGCCCCGCCTCCCTCGGCGCCTTCGGAACCCATCTACGAGGACATCTCGGACACCGAAGTCATCGAGTTGGTCTCATCGCCCTAGATGGATGAGGACTCGGGATTCGAGGTGTTCCCGACCTCAGCCGACGAGGCCGGACCGGCCGAATCGCCTCCCCTCGATGAGTTTATCGAGGCCCTCAGCCCAGCCACAGATATGGACATCGGGGAGGACTCCCTCCTCGCCTTGTTCCACCCGCCACCGGACATGGACCCTCCCCTCCCGACCGACCGGTTCGCCCACAGCGAGTCGCCGCGACCCGGTTCGGCGGGAGCCGCCGCTGAAACTTCAGCACAGGGGCCCATCACCGCCACCGTCGCACCCTTGCCACCCACCGCCGTCACACGGCCCAACACGACCGTCGTCTCCCCTCCTTGCGGCCGCTGCGCTATCAGCCAAGAACGGCGAGCCGCGCCGGGGGAGGACGCATCCACTCTTGGAGGCACGGTCCGCAACACGGGATCCACCACACCATCGAGTCCGCCACGGGCAGCACGACGTCCGGAGCCGACCGCACCGTCATCACCACGCCCGAACGCTGCGGAGACATACAGGCGTCTCCAGCAGATTCTGGTTTCACCCGACGGGCCCATCACGTCCGCAGAAGCAGTTACACGTACCCGGATCCGCGCCGCGGTCCAGGACCATTTGGCGGCCGTAGCTACACCCACCGCTGACCGCCCGTCCACCGATCCTCAGCGAGTGCCATCAAACGCACGGCGAGGACCAACGCAGTGCGGTAACACCGCTGTTCGCCCTGTCGCCCGCGTACGCCCGATGCCTGCCACGGATGAGTACTGTTGGCGCTTCCGGCGACAACATCAGCAGGCGAGAAACGCCGAGTGGAAGGCACAGCGCCAGGCGCTGCTGGGCGCCGCCCGGCAACAGGCAGAGGACGCCCTGTCTGATACGGAGGAGGAGGATGATGATGATCCGTACTTGCCAGTTCCGGAGGGCTGGGAGTACAACGGAGCAGGGATCCGACAGACGCTGCTGGCCGAGATCCGCCTCCGCATCCACAACGCTCCAGGGAGAAACCTGCGCTACGGGCACCGCTATCGCATTCAAGTGGCCTGTAATGGACAATTGGTCCGCATGCTCTACCTTCCCCGAGGAAAGGATGGGGTGTGAGGAACCGTTAGTTCCTCACATTCCTATGTACATAGTGTATATATAGTTAGGTTTATATCGGGATTTAGGGTCGGCATAAGCTAGCGGTAGGATAGGTTAAGATAGATTATTGAGTAACCACTGTACTTAGCGGGTACACACTTTAACACTTAGTTGCAATGTTTATTCAAAGTCCCGGTCATAAACCTTAAGTGGACGAAATATGAACTACCCATTTATGTATATATCGGCCCTCACACAAAGAGTGCAAGTGTCAGCATAAATGCTACACGAGCGGACCACATGTATGTATGTGCATATACCTCCGCGCTCAGTCCAAAAGAGCATAGCTATGTATTTAAGAACATATATATATAACTCCCCGCTGCCGCTGTTGGCAGCGCAGCTAAGGGACTTAGACTTCCTTAGCTTTAAATTCATATTCGATAAGACACAGACAAATGAGAGTTCGGAGCGACAACAATGGTTGCTCCGACAAACCCAAAAATCTTAAATAAAACCAATCTCAAATAAAACCAATCCTGTCTTACTTATTAAATGGACTAAGTACCTGGCGACCGCGAGTGAATATTATTCAACATTACATGGCGACCGTGACTTCGATGGACTTCGAGGGACCGTGACTTCGATGGACTTTTATGGACCGTGACAACAAATGGAAAACCAATAAATGCATATAAAAATCAAACAACAGCGACAATTTGTTAACTGCAATCTTCGGATGGGAATATGAATTCAAAATCTGGAAAACGGACAAATGGAGCAAAAGGCAAACGCAGTGAGTAGAGTGAGATGTGTGGTAAAAAAAGTAGAGTGGTTAAGAAACTAAAGGCCAGAAAGGCCGAACTACTGAAACTATTGAATAACGGAAGTAACGTACAGTGGACCCACTCGGTAAAGATACATGCCGAAGCGGAGTATATAAAAACCGTACTGAACGAAAGAAACAATAACCCACAAAAAACCACAGAGACACCAACATCCACCTTCACTGCAATCAAAAATCTTGCAAAAATTAATGTCAAACAACCTCCCCCAGAAAAGGCCGAGATTACAAAATTAAAGAAGGAGTGTCCTAATGACTGCCCGGGACCTCTGGAGAGCTCGTTCTGCATATACACCTGTAGGAAGCCTGTGCGATGACCAGCACCGGCACCGCCTGAGCCCATAGGACCAGGACATCTGCCGCTGAATCTGAAAGTGTGAGGGGCAGGCCGCCTCTTACACCTTCGAGGGAGCGTCAGCAAAGCCAGGCCGACGACGACCAGCTGACGCAGAGGACATTACTGGAGCTTTTGGAAGCCAGCATATTTTTTTTTACAAACATTTTGCACTGCGTTGCATACTTTTTTTATTATGCACTGCGTTGCATATTTTTTTTTTATATATATAAAAAACAATTGTAAAATTGAGCGACATTAAAGTTGCCCGATTAGCGTGTGGCCTGACAGCCGTACAACCAATAGGCAGGAAAAAATGTAAATTTAAAAAAACATAAGCACGGAAATTTACAAATTCTCTAGTATTTTCTATGAGACATTGGCAAATAAGTTCAAAGCCAAGAGCCACGCCATATGTTAATGGCATAAAATTAAAAGAAGATTTTACAAATTTTGAAAACAAAGCTAAACAAAACACAGCCATTTTGGGATTAATAGAAACAAAGTCAGTGGACTCCACTGCAAACGTAATTAATAAAATCGAATCACAAAGTATCGACTCCAGGTTTACAAATATTTTATTAGCAGTTATTGTTTTTATAATGAGTGCTTTCATTTTGTATAAGGCCTATATTTTCCATAATAAATGTATTTCAAAAAGGGCCATAAACAAGAGCCAGGCTAACGACCTGGACAAAATATAAAAAGCATAAACAATAATTGAAAATAAAAAATTTGAAATATTATTATGTATATCTTTGCAGAAATGTATTAAGAACTATAATAAAAATTACTTATCCTATATCCTTGACATATAATGAAAATGAAATAAATAAATACAAAAACAAACACAATTTAAAACACATTTAATAGGAAACAATCAGCAAAATGACTAGCAGCAACGCTAGTCATGACATGACTGACATGAGTCAGGAAATGCAGGAAAGCGCCATTGAATGTGCAAAACAAGCCATTAGTACATACGAAATTAAATCGCAGATTGCACAATATATTAAAAACGAGTTTGATGCAAAATACAAACCCAAATGGCATTGCATTGTCGGCGAAGACTTTGGATCATTTGTGTCCCCCGAGCCAAACCATTTCATATACTTCTATTTAGGCAAGTTAGCAGTCTTATTGTTTAAGAGATGTTCATAAAACCAGCAATTCCATTTGTTTTAGTTCAAGAATAAAATTCTAGCAATGTTCTCAATAAAATTCCATTAAATAATGGAATGGAGTGAACTTTATACAGAATTGAGCAAAATAAAAACTGATTTTGACAGATCATACAAGGCATTATCAAGGACCCGGCTAGTACAGCAAATTACTGTGAACAAGCATGCCGAAATATTAGTAGACCGCTTTAACGCAGCGCGTATATTAATATATGACCAGAGAGACCGGCTAGACAAAGCCAATTGGTCTCGAGTATCTAAGTTCTTGCTAAAATTACGAGAGAGCTTAATATACATAAAACAAAGGTATAATTTGGCCATTTCAGTGCCAACTATATTAAACACACCGTTGGCAGTAGAAACTGAAGACGAACCAGAACCATCAGATTCGCCAGCTCTTGAGCCGGATGAGGTAACCGACCCCGTCTCTGCAGATACCGAAATGGAGGAAAAAGATAAAAAGATATAAACAACCTCACGGTACCTGCAGTCCTCATTCAATCTGAACTATCAGATCAGGACGTAACAGACTCTACCGATAACGACAGCGTTGTAGAAGCAAAACCTTTCACAATGGCTGATGAAACCATTGCCCAAAGGGCATACATAAAAGAATTCTCGAGTGCCATACCGGAATTCAACGGCCAAAAGCTTCATCTGCAACGATTCATAACAGCTTTGAAGTTAGTCAACCTAACAAAGGGAACTTTTGAACACATAGCTGTAGAAGTGATCAAATCCAAAATTGTAGGATCGACACTATACAGGGTGCAGAATGAAACAACTATAACGAAGGAAGAGATGACTTCGTTATGAAAAAGTTAATTAAAAACTTACCGCCTTTGTTTAAAACTCAATTAAAAGATCTGTGCACCAGATATACAGACATATTCGGACTAGAAACCGAATCTATAACAACAAATAATTTTTACAAACAAAAACTTAGAATGAAGGATGATGAGCCCGTATACATTAAGAACTATAGAAGCCCTCACAGCCAAGTGCAAGAAATTCAAGCCCAAGTACAAAAATTGATAGACGACAAAATAGTCGAACCATCAGCCTCAGCATATAATAGCCCACTTTTATTAGTTCCGAAAAAGTCTCTTCCAGACTCTGACAAGAAATAATGGCGATTAGTAATCGATTATCGTCAAATTAATAAAAAATTATTGTCAGATAAATTCCCACTACCTAGAATTGATGATATTCTAGATCAACTAGGTCGAGCTAAATATTTTTCATGCCTAGACTTAATGTCTGGTTTTCACCAAATTGAACTTAAAAAAAGTTCCAGGGATATAACGTCATTTTCAACGAGCAATGGCTCGTATCGTTTTACGCGATTACCGTTTAGCTTGAAAATAGCCCCAAATTCATTCCAGAGAATGATGACTATTGCCTTCTCAGGATTAGAACCGTCTCAAGCATTTCTTTATATGGATGACTTAATAGTCATAGGATGTTCCTAAAAACATATGCTCCAGAACTTAACTGATGTCTTTGAGAAATGTAGGAAACATAACCTAAAGTTACATCCTGAAAAATGTTCATTTTTCATGCATGAAGTCACATTTTTGGGACATAAATGCACTGATAAAGGAATCTTGCCAGACGACAAAAAATATGACTTCATAAAGAACTATCCAGTCCCACATGATGCGGACAGCGCTAGACGATTCGATGCATTCTGCAATTACTATAGGCGCTTTATAAAAATTTTTGCCGATTATTCTCGTCACATAACCAGGTTATGTAAAAAAGATGTAAAATTCGAATGGACATCTGAATGCCAGAATGCCTTCGATCATCTTAAAACGGCACTTATAAATCCAACCTTGTTACAATATCCAGATTTCTCTAAAGAGTTCTGCATAATAACCGATGCAAGTAAGCAAGCGTGTGGAGCGGTTTTAACTCAAAACCATAATGGACTCCAACTTCCAATTGCATACGCATCAAGATTGTTTACTAAAGGAGAAAGTAACAAGAGTACTACTGAGCAAGAACTAGCTGCTATTCATTGGGCTATAACACATTTTCGACCATATATTTATAGAAACCATTTCACGGTTAAAACAGACACTAACTTACTTGTACTTTGTAAATCCAAGTTCGAAACTATCACGTATGAGACTTGAATTAGAGGAATTCGATTTTACGGTAGAATACCTGAAGGGCAAGGATAACTTTGTCGCTGATGCGTTATCAAGAATAACCATCAAAGAACTAAAAAACATTACCGGAACTATAAATAAAGTCACTACAAGAAACCAAAGTAGACAGAAATCCTGCGCAGGAGAAAAAGAAACAGAATTGCCTAGGCAATCTGAAGAAAAAGCTTCAAAGCCCAACGTATATGAAGTCATTAATAATGATGAAGTACGTAAAGTAGTGACCTTGCATGTAAATAATAAAATGTGTTTATTCAAACACGGAAAGAAAATTTCAGCAAGTTATGATGTTAGCGATTTGTATACTAATAGAACCTTTGACTTAGGTCAATTCTTCCAAAGGCTTGAAAAGCAGGCCGGTATTAATAAAATCAGCCAACTCAAAGTGGCACCGTGGGAAAATATCTTTGAACTAGTTTCACTTGATAATTTTAAAATAATGGGCAATAAGATATTGAAATTATTAAGAGTAGCGCTACTCAACCCGGTGACCGTAATAAGTAATAAAAAAGAACAAGAAGCTATACTGTCTACATTCCATGACGATCCAATACAAGGAGGTCACACAGGCATTACAAAAACCTTGGCCAAGGTCCAGAGACACTACTACTGGAAAAATATGT
>VNJQ01005776.1:0-14753 GCA_008042515.1 Drosophila truncata | reverse complement strand
TTTTAACAGCCCTTAGTGCTGTGGGTAGTTTAGCATCAGGCAGCGCAGCAATTGTCAAGTCTATCAACAATGCAAAGATGGCGAAGGCACATCTTGAGGAAAACCAGAGACATAATAGAAAAATGGAATCGGTAGCATTGGGGGAGGGTTTGTATTTACAACCATACAAAAAAGGGTATGGCATATCATTAACAAAAAATATTAAAAAAAAACGTAAAAAACAAAAACGTAATCAAAAAAACTACTAAATGAGCTACCCAATAGAGCAATAACCAATATTAAAGTTTGATTTTAAATATATCCCACATTTTCGGGGAGTTAATATGAAAAATGAGTTACCCAAATTACCACTTCACTCTGAGTGTGGGATTATCAATTTAGCAGACTCGACATCTGAAGGAACGCATTGGGTGGCGTATTAAAGGAAAGGATCAGACTCCTTTTACGTTGATAGTTTTGGGAATTTACAACCTCCATTAGAAGTAATTATGTATTTGGGGAAAAACATAAGATATAATTACAAACGGTACCAAAAATTTGGTACATTGAACTGCGGACATTTATGTCTCAAATTTTTTCTTGACTCCATTTCGTCACATGACCTTTGAAACATCCACTTAACATGAAGTGGACAATTTGATCTTCTACCATCGCTTGACGTTCTATGCCTTGCAACAGCAACAGCAACAGCAACAGCAACAGCAACAGCAACAGCAACAGCAACAGCAACAGCAACAGCAACAGCAACAGCAACAGCACGGAAATTTAAATATACAACATAGGAAAAATGGAAGTATTCAAAAACAAAATGTCGAGATAGCCAATAGGGAGTACATTGACTCGTCTATAAAACGGATGAATGATTCAATTATTTCTGATCATCAAGAATACATTAGTAATTTAGTAACTGTAAGAGCTGTAGAAATAGAAGACCGAATAGAAAAACTTGACCTAGTGTTATCAACTATTATGGGAAGATTAGGGTACTCAAATCAATTTAAAAAATCTAAAAAATAGAGACTAATCATGAGTAGACGGGGTATTTTTAATGATTTACATGCTCCTGCTCGTAAACATTTTCTACGTAGGAGGGTTATTACAAAGGGGATAAATTGGTTATGGCAGGCTGATCTGGTGGAAATGGGAAAGTACACCCCATCGAATAATTGATATCGCTACCTACTAACGGTAATTGACACATTTTCCAAATATGCCTGGGGTGAAGCCCTTAAAACTAAGAGTGCTAAAGATGCAGCCGAAGCAATGGAGAATATATTTAAATCTGGTCGTGGAGTACCTAAGAATCTACAAACAGATGATGGGAAGGAGTTTTTTAACACACAATTTAAGTCTTTGATGAATCGTCATCAAATAAATCATTACTCAACGTTTAGTACTCTAAAGGCTTCAATTGTTGAGCGTTTCAACAGGACATTAAAAGAACTCATGTGGAAGGAGTAGTCTTATAATGGGACCTATAAATGGCTTGATATGTATCAAGAGCTGATTAACTTTTACAACAACAAAATACACAGGACTATTAAAATGGCTCCCATTGAAGTGAACACAGAGAATGAAAAACATATTTTGGGAACGGTATACAATAATATAAACAAGATGGACATGCAGTCGGGTGTCCCGACAGTAGAATACCCTGTACCATTACAAGGCGCGGCTCGATTTCGTTTCCTATTATATTAAAATCGGTACCCAGGGAAAAACACGTGGAGGTCATTGCAGATGCAATGGCATTTTATTTTTTTTATTTCTTAGTACTAAATACTGAAATTATTTTGATTAACAAGGAAAAATAAAAAAAAATGATTTGCTAAAAATATAAAAACTTTGACTTGGGGGAGGACAACTTGCAATTACTCTAACGAACGTTCTAAAAATAGCTCTTACTTTGTTTCGCTGTATGTATGCAGGCAAAGAATGTGACCATTGTAAGTGTATTGGTGCATGTGTTATTTGGAGCCCTTTGCCTTGGCTGCCTCTTGTATACATAATATGTATAAAGTAAAAAGACTATATCTCCGATATTTATGGTGCGATCTCAATGAAATGTAGACACTCTGTGTATTTTGATAAAATACATCAAGGTTGTTAATATAGTTTACCTAACTTTATTTAAATTTAGGAGATATACGTTTTTTTCAAATAGCTCCCCAAAAAAGGGGAGCAGCAAAAATTGAAAACAAACTTGATCTGCGTGCAGATATAAGAAGTCTAAGTCCCAAGTTTGGTGTCTCTAGCTCTTATAGTCTCTGAGATCTAGGCGTTCATACGGACAGACGGACGGACAGACGGACATGGCTATATCGACTCCTTAAGTGGTCCTGACCAATATTTAGGTAACTTTTGGGGGTCTGCCACGCCTCCTTCTGCCTGTTACAGAATATCGCACAAAATTATAATACCTTCGTACCTTTGGTACATGGTATAAAATGTTTGCAGGTAGCAAACTGAAAATCGGTGACAATGTTCGAATTTCTAAATATAATTGAGTATTTGAGAAATCTTACACTCCAATTCGAATGTTGAAATTTGCAGAATATATAAAGTTCAAAATACATATTCAACCACATATCTATTGGAGGATTTAAATGGGAATCCTCTTAAGGGTGAGTTCTATAGGGAGGAGCTGAAAAAAACCAAATTTCCCGATGCGTATCTAGTTGAGAAGGTACTCAAAAGAGAAGGAAAAAGATCTCTTGTACGTTGGTTGGGTTTCCCAAAAAGTGACGACAGCTGGATAAATAACTCTGAAATTTTGTAATGAATCAAGCAAACACACAATTTTAAGTTTTCTTTTCTTTCTTTTGTTTTTATTTCAAGAATTTTATACAATTTTTAATCTTAACTTATAAATAAATAAATATATATATATATGTATACAATAGTTTTAAGTTATTTGATAATCTTAACATAAACATTTTTGAATAAATTATTACAAATTTACATTGTCTTTATTTTTTAAAATCTAATTATTGGACCCCTCATTTCATCCATTTCTGATAGTGCGCAATTAAATTGAATTCATGTCTGTCGAGCGCACTTTCAGTATCATCAAATTTTCTTTTGAGATTAAGTCTCATAGTCTCATCAGATGAAGTGTCCTCTCTCCTATCTATTTGGCTAAGCCAAATCCTTGAATCACTTTCTAGAGTCGACATACAACCCTCTATTTCATCTCGAATTGTTGAGTAATGTCCTATAGGAAGAGTTGAAATTCCATCTTCTGATTTAAGTCTCTTGTCATCTTTATTGTCTAAAGTTATTTTAGTTATTTTATATGTACCTATTTCATGCCCTCTAGACCTAAACATGTACATGCTATCACTTTCTTGCTGTCCTGTAAACAAACAATTTTGATAGTTGTTGAATGTGATTTTTTGTAAACAACTTCTCTTCACTCCCTTATTTTTCTTTACACATTTTTCGGCTTGACTACCTGCACCCTCTGATGTGTATGCATACATTTTTGAGCGAAGACCTACAAACTCTGTCATTGACCTTCCATGCAGCTCATCATTGAAGTACCCTAAGCGCTTCTTATTACACTGCGGGAAGTTATATTGCCTAGCCAATTCATCTGGATATTCAGAAGTATCGAATTTTAAGGGAACATCATCATGAATATCCTTATAAAAATCCTCTGTGTTAATAGAATATATAAATGAAGCAGTATCCATATAATTTAATTTCAGTGCATCCCTGAATTTTGGTATCATGTATGAATAGTGGAAGTCATACACCTTCCATTTTGATAGCTCCAACACTACAAAACCTAGATATGTTGGTTTATCAAAAACATTATGCATTCGATTCATTTGGATCGCATACATATTTTCACCAAACTTTGTTGCACTATGAAAATTAGATCTGGCTATTAATTCCTCGCGCATAATCTTCGGCGCCCACCTTGTGCACGGACAGGTGGAGCTTCCCACGCTGTAATTAGACGGATGTCCTTGTGCTTTAAGCTCTGTTCCATAGTTTTGCCATAGACACTGTTGTTCAAAAGCTTAAAAAAGTCCTTCTCAAAATTGTTTTTAGCCCTAGTTTTATGTTCAGTGTTAATTTCTTTATACTTCTTACGCCACGGTTTCTGCTTAAATTGAAGCATACTATGGACCTTTTCAAGTACCATTCCATTCCTAAGACAATGCTGTAAAGTTTTGTAATGGATAATGTATTTCTTTTTATCACAAATATCGGCTATCAATTTTGGTGTCTTTGAATTTTTAGAGGGTAATCTGTTAGCCGGACAAAAAGGCAGATCAATATGTTGGTCGTGAAGTGAGTATGGATATTTCAAGTGGGAGTGCTTCAGACATTGCCCATCCATATAAATTATTGGCATCCACATACAACAAATATTCTGATTCTTTTGTAGGGTCAAAATATTTCAGATATTTGTGATTTGCTTTTGTATATCTATGACTACATTGAACTAGCCCCCCTCGAATTCCAGACGAATATATGTAATCATATCTACATCAGTGAGTAATTCGAGGGTTATCTGGGTAGTTTTCAACATAGCATCCCATGACAAGCCTGGTGTTGTGTAATAATGGGCAGGGTCGAGCTCATAGATACTTGAACAAATTGCTCTAAAATTTTGAAATACGTCTGTGAGCAGCAAAACATCCGATTTCAAGTACAATTCTAGATAGTCGCTAAGTGTTTGACACTTGAAATGATCCCAAACCTGAACTGCATGGAGATAATCCGCTTCAGAGCACTCTGTGTCTGTTAATTTGCTGTAAAATGAACTTCTTGGTGGGAGAGAACTGTCGGATAGTTTGTGATCTGAATCTAAGTATTCATATGGGAATACACCTTTCCGACGAAGTAATGTGAAGTCTTTTATATTTGGAAATTGATTTCGAAGAACTTTGAAATCCCCTTCATTTAAATTTCCTGCAAAGGTATCTAGGCTAGAGGCCATGAAACGAAATGTATCTAAAAATCGAATTTCCAAATTACTCTTTCCTAGAGGTATACACTTTGAAATCGAAATGTATAATTCCTTATTCAATGGAATTATTTTTATTTCTCCTTCAATATTCCCGAGTTCTTTCACAAATAAATGAGCATCATACTTTGAAATTGTGAAAGAAGACGGGGATAAAATCTCCTGTCTTATATTTGAGGCTGCACTCACTATGAGCTGCACCTCGAAATTTTCCTGAAAAATGACAGTGATCTCTCACCCTGTCATTACCTAAAATTCCCTTACATATGTGACAAATAAGGGCTTGATCAAAATCATAAGAGTCTTGTGGACTCATTTGGAGGGGAACTACATTATTCATGTAATTTATATAAATAGCAGACAAATCGGATGTTAATGATTCTACGAAAGTGCGCTCGACATTTGAACCTGTCTTTGAAACAAATTTATCTAATGAGGGGTCAAATGAACACTTAATATAGTAGGCAAAGGCTATTGGGATATGCTTATTTACTATTTTGGTTTTATCACTTACTGCACTTATGCACTCGAAGTCTGCATACACAGCAACGGGTACCTCCAGCTGTTTGTGGACATTTTTAAATGACAGCTCAGATTCCTTGGGCGTTTCAATCACGATATTGCAGCATCTTTCTCGATGTCGCTCTGCCCTTTCCTCACTCGTTGAAAAGGAAAGGCATTTGTTGCAGAACCAACGTTTGACTCTGGATTTTCAGAGTTGAGAAGACAAAAGGCTATAATGAAATATTGAATTGAGTTAGTTAATTGTCAAAAATATTTTTTTTTTTTTTTTTTTTGTTTTTTTTTTTTTTTTTTTTTTTTTTTTGTTGGAGTTATTTGAATTTGAACCTACCCATACATAATGCCCATGGATTTCAGGGGTCGATCCATCTAGGAACAGCAAATTGATATGATGTTGCTTCTCCTTTCCATTTGAAATTAGGGTCCGATTATGTTGTCCTCCTCACTGTCATATCCAAACACATTTACACTAATGTGTGGGTTCAGCTTGTCGAATAAGTCCATTTGATTGAACTTCATTGGGAATGTCAACCCAATGAAGTTAATTAATATATCAGTTTTGGTGCGGATAATATGTGATCTTATATCCACACCATATGATGAGCACCGTTCTCCTTTTTCCGTTTGCGGGTTGAGAGCAGACACAATTGCCCACTTGAAACAGAAAACATCGTTGTTCTGCACATTGATGCATGCCTTTCTTTTTTTAAGGGATGCTGGGAGCTCAAAATATTCGGATCCTCTCATAGGAACACATTTAAGCATATTTAATTCGACCCTAAGTATCTTTGTTAGGGTCCATCCACTGTCCTTCTCTTGGAACTCATCCATTTTGGTAATTATTGATACCGCATGGAAATTGAAGAACTCATTTAAATTTGTTCCCATCGATACTAGAGTCATCTTACTCTGGAATGATTCATCTCATCTTTTATGAGCATATTTCCGCAAAGAGCTCAAAATTTATTTTTGAGGCTGTGTGATAGCCTAGTACTCGTTCAATATGAGGGAGCAGCGCTTGGCCTGCTTCATATAAGAATTCAGCAGGAATCCTTAGAGCTGCCCCCTCATTCACAAACATATATTGCAGGATACGTCCCTTGTATCCATCAACAATTTGTTTAATGGCTCCATCGAGGGGTCGGGTGGCATGGTATTTGTGCTCTTCTGTACGAAGATGAGCTTGCCATTGGGTGTTGGCGTGGAGGATCCTCTGACAGGTGTTGCAGAAGGTGTGGTTCTTGAAGATGTTGTTGATGTTGTAGGAATTCATTTTGATTGTTGTTTTTGTGTTGATTGATTGTTGAATGATGTGATTGTTGATTTTTAGCTTTCACTAAAGTTTTTTTTTTTTTTTTGAACTTTTGCACTGTTCTTTTTTACGAATTGAGAGTTCGATTTCACTTTCGTTTAGTTTTGAATATTTTTAAAAATGTTTCTGTAAATTTTTATATTGGTGAATTTTACCGGACCTTTTGAAAGACAAACTAGAAGTGATTCTTAAGTCACAACTAGAGTTTACGCGAACCCACAAAAAATCGAAACTCCCAAATGTTTGTTAAACTTTGGACATCCCTTCCTACCCTTCTCATCCTTTTCGAGGGATCTAGCTACTTGTTGGAGAAACCGTTACAATTGTATCCTTTTCACCCTATCCCCATTGAAACACACATTCACACATTCGAGATAAGGTTGAACGAGTGTGGGAAAATCTTATCATTCAATGTGAAAAAATGACGTTTTTAAGTGGTGAAACTCACTGGGAAAATCACAGGCCATCCCTTTTTTATGTAAGGATCGTGGGTGATCACCATTCGTATGCGAGCAGAGCGGGATTTTTCCGTTACGAGACTGGCACCCTTCCTCATTTCCATACCCATCCCTTTTTTTAAGTGATGATCGTGGGTGAGCGTGCACGTGCGGTTCAGGGACGCTGCGATGCGGTGCGGTACGGGTCGGGATCGGGATCGGGTTCGGTACGNGTCGGGATCGGGATCGGGTTCGGTACGGGAACGAGGTCACTGCGGTGCGCCCTTTTATAATTGCTTCTCTGTACCTTTTCAAATGAGGGTCGTGGGTGAACGTGCACTTGCAGTCCAGGATCGTACACGTGTTCATATCCTTGTGGGAGGGGTTGCACACTTGTTTCTCAAGTACCCCTTTACATGCACTGACCCTAATTAATTGTATCTTTATTACCCGTCCCCTATTGACATGTTGACAGCTAACCCTAATTAATTGCTTTTTTATTGCCTAAATCACTTACATTTTTGACAGCTAACCCATTAATTGCATTTTTATTACCGTTTTGCCGACATCAAAGGTCCCGAAAGTGAGGTTTTCATACTACTTCCGTTTAGCCGTTGTTGCGCCATCGCGGCAGCTAAACGCCTCTAAGCGTGCTTACTCCCACGTTCTCATGCTATCCCGCTCTTCAACTATATCTGTGCATCTGCACTTTTATCTTATCTGTCGCTCCCTTTTACTATCGTAATAAGTACAGTGGCAAGCCTTTAACATGTCTTCTGATATTGTCTGCTTCTTCAAAACCTGTGAAAAGGTAGTTTTGTCCAGTGATCTCACCATCAGCTTCTGGTTGTGCGTAAACCTTTTGCATGCAAAGTGCATTGGGGTTGCCGGCCGGACTGTAGATAATGTAAGGAAAATATCGGCTTGCGCTACCGCTTCGAATCCTGCCGTGACGTTGAAAGGGAAATTATGTCTTTCATGCGGCAAACCAAAGGCGGTTTTAAGGAGGTGTTGTCGAGTTTTCAAAAAATTCATAACATGGTCTTACCGCTATTATTATTCTACGCTATTAAATGAGTCTCTAAGGCGCAAATATCTTTAATAAATAATACAAACAATAAGGGACCCAAGTTGCTCCCTTGCGGGACACCGGAGGTGTCCGGAGAACATTAGATAAGTTATTTTTAAAGAGATCCACCTACGAAGATCAATTTGAATTCCCATTAAATCGAGTTTCCTGATGATAAGAGAATGATTAACAGAATCAAATGCTTTGCTAAAGTCAGTATAAATTACATCTGTTTAATGGTTATTATGGAAGCCCCTTATAATGGAGGAAGTGAGCTGACATGGAGAAATTACTGATCTACAAAGGTGCTGCAAATGTGGAGTAATAATATTTTCAAAGAGTTTAGGGATGGCCGATAACTTAGAGATTCCTAAATAGTTGTTGGCCACCGATTTGTTACCTTTTTTGTGGAGAGGAATAACAAATGATTCCTTCCAAATAAGGTGAAAGTGAGAGGTTGCAATTTCAGAAAGGGAGAGCACACTGGCTTAACACGATGAAGATCTAAAAAAAGAGAGCTTTCGTTTAAACTTGGACTGAAAATTAGGTTCGATTTGGGCATGTTGTAAGAACATGTCTGATTTAAGTCAATGGTTATAGAGAAAGTGGTTTGCATAAACTGGGTAAAATGATCGTCAATTGCCTGATCATCATTTACGCTTGCATTTTCAAAAACAGCGAGGAAGGATGCGTTAATGGCCTACGTTTAGTGTTAACAAAATTATAGAACTGTTTAAGACCCTGTGAAAATTGGACCCTTCTACGAGTCAAATAGTTTTTTTACCCCGCGTTCAGCACGGTGAAGTTTGAACGAGCCGAGCCGATTTAGCGTACAGCCTTGACTTTACATTTTTTAGGCGACTCAATTCTTTAGTAAACCAAGGGGGCTTTTTTGAAATTGAGTGATAGTAGAACGGAACACATTCAGAGAACACAAGCTACCAATGCTGATCTGAATAGATTTGTTAAATACCAAAACCACATCATCATAGTTTTAGTTGTCAGCGTAAAGTTAAAGATAGTTCGATATGTCGGTTTGGTATCCCGTATCCTCCATTTCCTAGAACAGAGATTTTGTTTCCTCTTTCTGAAGATGTCCCAAACAGATCAACTCTTGAGAGTAATTTTAGAAAAATTAATGGTTTTTTTAAATCAACCGTTAGATAGCTCGATTAGGGACTTTGATAGTTTTCTCTCGCATTGGCAGGTTAGTCTTAGCTACGAGGATTATGTCCTAGCAATTAGATCTAGTCTTAGGAAGCCTACAATTTTTTGAAGCAGAGTTGCGACGCTATTAAGCTCAATGATAACAACCATCATGTTTTAGGAATGCAAAGAGACAATATAGATATTCAGTTTATATTAGATCCGTATGCGTGCTGCAGGTTTGTTATTAATTACATAAACAAGTCTCAGAGAGGTATTTCAAAGCTTATGCGAGAAGCTGTAGAGGATGTGCCAAGGGGGAATTTCACCATTAAACAGAAATTGCAGCACATAGAGTATAAGTTAATTTCTGGCTCTGAAATTTAAGCTCAAGAAGCAGTTCATTGTTGTTTAGGCATGTCCTTGTCCGAAGCAAGTAACGCAGATGTTTATATAAACACTGGCTTGCCAGAGCATCGGGTGAAAATGCTCAAATCTAGGGAGAAACTTGGGAATCTTCCAGAAGATTCAACATAAATTTTTGAAGTATGATTATTAGATCATTATGTGCAGCGTCCTGATGATCTAGATAATGTATGTCTAGCGGATTTTGCCGCTCTGTTCACTTTTAGTAGGACTATAGGTAGAACTCGCCAAAATGATGATAGTAACGAAGATGATGCAGAATCGGGGGGTAGAATTATTGCTCTTCGCAATGGTAGCGGTTACGTTAGGGAAAGAACAAGTCCGCGGATAATACGATAGAGATTCAATGTTATTATAGATAAGGAAAATTATTTTAGGGAATAAGTTACGCTGTATTTTCCGTGGAGAAATGAAAAGGTATAATAGAGTTAATAGACAATAATTGTAGCCAAAATCAGCCAATTTTAGATGCAAATCGTAGGAAGTACAATGTTTTAGATGATGATGAGTTGCAGGAGGCTCTTAGTAGAGCCCACAATGAATTTGAAGAGGAGGAAAATCCAGTTAATCAGGAAGAATTGGATAGTAGGTATAGAGCTTTAGGAGCTTTAGCAGATATAAATTCGCAGGAAAATATTTTAAATTTAGATAAAAACTTAGAAAATTTGGAATCGGTGGACAATAACGTAAGAATAATAAAACTCCCTAATTTAATTTCGCCTTCATTACTTTAAGAAATAGTCCGAAAGCTTGATTTTAAACAAAGACTGTATTTTCAACATGTCTTACATAATTTAATGTCCGGGAATAAATTTACAGAACTTGTAGGTGTCGGTGCTGGAGTCGGCAAAAGCCGACTTATAAAGTCCTTTTGTCTGCTCCAACAGGAAAAGCTGCTTACGGTATTGGGGGTAACACGCTGCACTCCTTATTTTCCCTTCCGCTTAATCAGTCTCATAGAATTGGGGTCCTTTGTAGCATGTAACGACTGTATATGGTTGACGAAATCGAGAATTTGCAGTTGCGGGGGCACGCTATAGGATCCGGCACTCGATCGCCGGCTTTGGGGGTGGAGGTCTTGGGCCTACAGATTCGCATACGGCCTACACATTATTATTGCTAAGATTAGAATTAAGCGTGCTAGCGACAAGAGAGGATAGATTAAACTAAAACCGGAAGAGAATGATAATTAAATTCTGGAATTAGTATTACAGGGACAAAAAAAAATGTAGAAAAAGTTAGCCGAGCGAATCCACTGATGGTATTGTGGTCGCGTGTGGCCCTCCCAACCTATGATCACCTCCTCAAAGCATGACTTCGGTGACCCCTTTATACCCTACGATCGAGAAATCATCAGCTAAGTTCAGTTCAGTTCCGTTTAGATATTCATGGTTTCATTTACGTTCACTACATTAATTAATTTTCTTTTGATGGCGATATAAACCATACTTGAAGTATATAAAAGGAGTATATAGGTATAGCGAGATAATATTCATAATATAACAATGCGATTTTAAAAGATATAAATTTAACTTAAAGAAATTGTTTTGCATTTGTTCCAGGTATGTTATTTATTCTAACTTGTTTTCCAAAAGACCTTTTTTCTCAAAATGTTTAATTCAAATTTTAGACAATACACCCTTTAAAAGTCAACAATTGCGACTGCAATTTAACTTAACTTCATTCACAATTTCTTCTATTCTGGTTTAATTTAAATTTTCGTACAAATTAATTTATAATGAATTTAAATAATTGATGATATTTATAGTTTTAAAGGTCGGAATGGTTATGCTTGTATAAATCTTTGTTCACTTCACGGATCGGCGAGAAAAGTGTATAATAATATAAAGATAGAATCAGTTGGTGTGACTCACGGCATTTACTCCGATCTCCGGACGGGATGCGTTGGCTGTAATCTAAATTTTGGCGATATACTTCGATATGGGGAACTTAACAAAAATAAAAATTATACTTTTCACTCATTTCTCTTAGATACGCGAACGGTTTGAAATAAACTTTTAACCAGTACCGAATTCATCGCACTTTCATGCTCGATTTAAAAATATTAAACTTTCCACTTAAACAAAAAAACCTAGCTCTTTTAAATTAGCGCCGCTTTTTGGCTTTTCTTGATTAAATTATAATTCTTAATTTACTGATATAATTATATCTTAATACGAAGTTGCCACTTGGGGTCTTTTTTGAACTTATTATTTCTTAGAATTTACATATCTTTTATTTCATTGATTTTCTTTTCACACTGTTTCGTAGATTTGGCTTGGCGATTGAATTTGCTTGATATATGCACGTGATCAGGTCGAACTGATCGAACACGAGGCAAGGTTTTACAGACATTGAGATTAAACCCAATTGGTCGATATGCCCAGCTAGGTTAAGACCGTTTACACACGCGGCGTTTTGGCGGAAAAAAAACAGGTTTAAACTCCGGGATTTGCTGCTGTTAATTCCTTCTCGGATGTCTCCCAGTTGATGCGCACATCCCTTTATCTTGGCTAGTGTGCGGAAGCGCGGCGCGTTGGGCACCGGGATAGGTTATGTCACGGGATCGAACCGCCGTGTGATCACTCTACAAGGTTTGCACTTCGAATACCAAATATTTGGGCTGTAGACGGGATCTTTCTGGTTACTGATTACTCCAAAACATCTGCCGCGGCACAACCTAGCGATTTTAAATCCAATTAATTACAGATATGGCAAAAGAAAAGGTCCTGCAAAACAATACCTAGGGATTGTGCCACGTAACTTGATTGTGGGCTTTCTTGTGGCGGTAAACCCTCCAGTGAATTGGCCGAATCAATATGTTGCACCTTTGGCAGCAACTTGTGGCATCACTGCCTTCGGATTCCACCAGAAATTAAAAAAAAATACCTGTAGTGAATTTTTGTTGTAGGTTAAACACGCACACAATTTTAGCCGAATGCAATGGCACTTACTCCGAATTTCTCCTGGCTGATATTTATGGCTGGATGCCAAACTGGTTGCCGAACCACACATAGAATATTGGATGCCACTCACAATATAATATTTCGGCTTTTTAGCCTTTTTAAAACTTATAAATTTTGAGCTCTGGCACGTCCGTCTCTCTTGCAGGTAAAAATGAAAAGAACGTAACCGGAATCAGATGGATACCAGCGAAGCTTTTGGCGGAAATATATATCATATGACGACTGACAGGTGTCAAAAATAGAACTTTCCAAAACCACCCTGGCTCAGCTGTTCGAAATATCGAGTAGTAGGGTCAGGTGGCAGCACTCGGTCAAGCTTTGGCTTAAGCGGGTCTTAATGCAGTAGGCTTTTAGGCTGAATTTTTGTCCGCCAGTCCACTACGGCTTTTGACCACTTTTTGTGGCATTTAATAAAAAAATAAAAGTTCTCTAATTAAAAAAAAACTGTTATGCCTCATTCTCAAAATGTTAATACTTAACAGCATATGTTAGCTTAACAGCTGTAAAGTCAGCTGTTGCATCCCAAAGAACGTGCGCTAAGTTTGCAATTTTTTATGGGTGATCTTTGAAATTAAATAATTCGTGTTAAACACCATTTTTAAAGAAACAAATTAATGAACACTAATTTAACAGGTTTGTACTACATGTTAAATGTATTATTTGTTCAAATTGTGCGTGTCTGTATTAACATTTTGTCATTTTAAAAATGTACCTTTAGCTAAATTTTGAGTAACAAATTTCAACTTTGGGAAGAGTTTTGAAATAGAAGTCCGCATTAGTCTTCAATGCGTTCAAGTGTATGTTGTAGCGTTGTCAATTCTGAGCAAAATGCTGTTTGTCTTATTGTGCACTTTTCCGCACTATTGGTGCAATTTAAATTTTCCTCACTTTCTCCATGGCCGATTTGTATGGCATTTGTATGAGAAAAACACTGAAACCCGGTATTTTAGTTCGGTTATTTCTAAGGAAAGCATTATCCGATTTAGTTCAAAATTGCTATATCGTGTTAATAAAGCAACAAATATCAGCTCCCAAAATTTAAATAATTTATCTTTAGTTTTAGTTTTAGTTTTTTTATCGTTCCTATGGGAGCTATAGGATATAGTTTCCTGATCCGAACGATTTTCATACCAAATGTGCCTAGGGACAAATAATGACGATTGGTAAAGTTTCATGTCGATATCTTAAAAACTGACCGTGTTATTACTTAATGCCACAAAAAGTGGTCAAAAACCCCATAGCGACTGCAGTCGCTACAGGCGCAGTTACACCTTCCGTCCGACGTACTTAACACATTACATTGAAATTTATTTGATCTCAAGCTTTTAATAATCGACGAAATTTCTATGGTTGGATCTAGAATGTTTAGTTAATAGATATTAGGTTTACCATTTAGGGGAATTTCTAGAATCGTGTTCGGCGATTTAAGACAGCTTCGACCTGTAAGGGATCGCTGGGTTTACCAGTCCAACTCTAGCAATCCATATAGTGCTTTATATGCAACTTTGTGGGATAGTTTTAGATTTTTTGAATTAACTGAAATTATAAGGCAGAGAGAGGACCAAATGTTTGCTTTAGCCTTAAATAAAATGGCATCTTGCCATATGATAGAACAGGATATTCATTTAATTAGGTCACGCATTGTAAGTGAGGGAAATGCACCTGAAGATGCAATACATCTTTTTAGTACAAACGCCGCTACAAATGTATGTAATATTTTAAAACTCAACTCAATTGTCACAGATAAATATATTTCAGAAGCAGAAGATTTTGTAAAAGGTAGTAATATAGGTGAAGCCAACAGACTCCGTATTTTAGAATCTATTAAAGGCTTCAAAACAACAGAGACACAGGGCCTTAGTTTTTCATTAATTTTAAAGACGACAGCTAAATA
>VNJQ01005770.1:0-25359 GCA_008042515.1 Drosophila truncata | reverse complement strand
TAGGTTCGGTAAATGCTCAAAAACTTACACCAAAACGAAGCGCAATCGGAACTATGGCGTCCCTCGTAAAAGGGGCGATATAGTCCCGCTAGCGGACTCTGAAACGTACAATGAGCGGGAAAACAGCGGATTTACTGGCTCTAAAACGGACAAGCTCCGGGAGTACTGCTCTATTCTTGAAATCGTATGTATAAGCGTTCTCGATATTAGAGTTTGGTTTGCAGAGTTGGTAAGCAGACCGCCTGTGAATTCTGTGACATGGGTTCGAGTCCTACCGGGACGCGATAAATGTGTAAGATTTTATTTGGGATTTATTTACGAATTATATGAATTGCTAACAATTTGTAACCTTATAATTATAGATTTTAACAAAATGTCTTTCAGGTCGAAGCTTAAGTGAAACATAGATTATTTGTTGTCTAGTTTGGGATTAAATACATAGTTTAAAATGGTTTAGTTTAAGAGTTAAGGGAATAATGAGGATTGAATTAAATTTTTTTATTTATTTTTGAAGCTTAGTCGAGACAAAAACTTCGTTTATAATATTACAAATGATAGTTTTGCGGGTTTTAGGCGGACAAAACGTCCGATTTCAGACTCAAGAACGACAAAAAAGTAAATCACCTGCCATGGGTTTTGTGGCAGCAAAAGCTATCATTTTCGGAACCCGAAAAAGATATCGTTTGCGGACCTTTTGTAATCTTGCGAGTGACACTTTTCTAATATCAAAACCGGGTCTCGATTAAGCTTCAAAAATAAATAAAAATAAAAATACACGTAAATGAAATAAGTAAAAAATAAGTATTGATTACATTATTTATAATTAAAATGCATACCTATTAGTACTCCATAAAAATTCGAGAATTTATGCTGTATTTCAGGATCAGCTCCTCAGCAACATTATTTTATTGATTTCGATAGTTGAGTGTTTTATCAAATTTGTCACAACGATGGTCTGCAAATAGAAATAGTCACTAAAATTGTTTTTTATATTTTATTTATAAATATTATACTTACACATTCTGCCTTATTACCGCGGCCTAATGCCAAATCCAGTGCTCCTAGAGCCTCATCGTTGCAGATAGGGAAATCCAAGTTGACTGCATTTATTATTATTATAAGAATCCAATTGTACACTTTAAACAATCATTATCACTTTTTAATTGCACTAATCTGATTTTGTTTTCATTTTCGTTTAGATTTTAGTTACACTTAACGTTGAACGCAATGCGACTCACTCTGTTGCCACTTGAATTCCAAATGCAATGAGAAAGGGAGAAGCAAGACGAAATCGAAAACCGACAACCTTTCTTCCTTCTCCCTTCCCTCTTTCTACATCTTTCGAATTTGTCTCTCTGTCGAGTGCCGCTGCTCCGAAAATATGCAGTCGAAGCTTCGAGAATTATCGTTAGTAGCCGAAAGCAGGTAGAAGTTTCATATTCCCTTTCGTTTCGGACTTCAGTAAACGAACCCCATGCAATTTGTTTTTGTTTTTCGGGCACGTCGCCAGGAAGGGAATTTTGGTACTGAAGGGATACGCCAGGGGTGCCCAAACGCTGCTTACAACGGAACAAATTTCAATACATTCAAAAGAAACTAGGGAACTAGTAAAGAAAATTTTTTATTTCAATGGATACACTGAATAAAATTTTGTATAATAAAACAAGATGGACATACAGTCGGGTGCCCGACAGTAGAATACCCTGTACCATTACGAGACGCCGCTCGATTTCGTTACCGATTATATTCAAATCGGTATCCACGGACACCACGTGGAGGTCATTGCAGATGCAATGGGATTTTATTTTTTTATTTCTTAGTATTAAATACTGTAATTATTTTAATTTACTGGGAAAAATTAATAAAAAAAATTATTTGCTAAAAATATAAAAACTGACGTGGGTCCGGTCCTCCCCGTGAATTGAACTCGGGACAACTTACAATTACTCTAACGAACGTTCTAAAAATAGCTCTACGTTGTTTCATTGTGTGTGTGCAGGCAAAGAATGTGACCATTGCAAGTGTATTGGTGCATGTGTTATTTGGAGCCATTTGCATAGGCTGACATATTTGTAAACACGTAAGAATAAATATAAACAAATGCACAGATATTTAAATTTGAACTATAAAATATAAGACAATTAAATGTAAAATAAAATCAGAACAATTGAACGGAACCTGCGATAAGCAGTTGTATAAGGCATGACGAACAGAAAGATAGCGCGTGGATAGCGAGCTTTTGCCTTCGCTCAGCGAAAAGTAAATAAAGCAAATAAAAGACCTGGCGCTGGCCTAGGCCACGAATAGCAGAATATTAAGGAAAGTTAATGAGGAAGCGAATTAAAAGGCAATTGTAACTTTAATAATTTTTTTTTTGAAAACGTAAAAAATTGATAATACGTTATTTTTAAGGGACAACCTCTTTTCATTATAATTTTTCCTTTACTGGGGATCCATCGCCGAAAGCGCTTCCGTTGATGATGCCGCAATACCTGTGGAACAAAAAGATATATTCACAAAAAAATTGGGCCTGCCGCCTCTTACTAAAACGTTATTCTTTTACATTTCGTCTCTAAACAGAATCAACAACAACAAATTGAGCTGCGCGACCAGCGGAATGGTTTCACTTTTATCTTTTCTTTCGCTCTTTTCTTTTTCTTAAACTGTTCCTCTGATCTAACCTTTTTTTTTTACAATACCAAAAACTATCACTTAATATAACAGGTTCATTTTTCCTGGATTTTCCACGATGGTTTCATCGAGCCGAATTCCGGATTTTTCGCAACTAAATTTTCCTTTTCCGATATCGCTATTTCACAGCGCGATGATCCGCTCGCGAACATAAATAATTAGAACTAAAAGGGCATGAGGGCTAGCGAAGCTTTTCTCTCCTCTTTGCACATTTTAGCGGGAGCGAAACTTGGGCTTAGCTTGCAGCAAAAAAAACCATTAAAAATATATTCGCGTATCTGTTTAGCTGCATGGGCCTTGTCCGGCCTAGATGGACGTGGTGACTCCTCCGGTCCTCAGAAAAATAGTTTTAGCCGGGTTTGATGCATCGGCTGGCGGGAGTCAAGAAAAAAAGGCGGAATGGCTCCGGGTCCCAAGATTGGGAAATAAACGCCAAACCTATCGGCGGCGACAATTAGGTGGTGGAAGGCACAGGTACACTTTCTTGAGGCTTACCCGTGTGGCGGATTTAGCGTTGAGTTAATTTTTGTGGATTTTTCCCTTTCTCGCTTTCCCAGACAAAAAAAATAATTCTGGTGGCAAGTGCGAGATTTAAGTCTTCTCTTTAAGACTGCACAAACGAGAAAGGCCGAGAAAAACGAGGCGATCGACGTTGGACCCCCCTTCGGGCCCAATTCGGCTTACTTTTCTCTCCTTCTCAGGAGAAATGACATTTGCCACTGTTGCCTCTTCACTCCGAAATATTAACCGCGCCCCCAGTTCTAGTTCCATCCTTTAATATGCAGATGGCACTAGCCCAGACCTTCTCTAACATAGATGGCGCTAGCCACGTCTGTTACAAGCGTTACAAATGTCCCCCTCACAAGATCAGTCTTGGTGGTGACACTCCCAAGGCTGATAAAACCCAGCTTGGGGCAGCTTACTTATTGCCTCATGTCCTTAGCATGGTATCTTCCCACAAAATGACCCTGCAGATCTTCCAAATCATAGTAGGCATTTCCAACCCTTTTCCTTACTCTGGCCTTTACATAGCTCGGACCTAATTTGGCGTTGTACCCTGCTTGGAAGTTGCTTTGCCTAAAATTTTGCGAAATACTTCCTGTCCAGCTGTGTAGGATACTTCTCGGGATCGAAGGTTGTAAAAGCGCTCGTTCTTTCCGTTCTGCTTTTTCATAACTTCCCTAGCCTTATTCCGAACCAACTCCAAGGAATCCTCTTTAGAAAAAACTAACGAACGATCCTCGAGCAATCCCAAAGCCCTCAACAGCTTGTAAGTCGATCCCGATCCTACAAACTGCTGGCCAAATGCCATGTAATAGGGAGTCGTTCCCAAGCTAGAATGCACAGATGTCCTCAAAGCACAACGAATACTGCTCAAATCTTCATCCCAATCCTTCTGATCGGGCCTAACATAGGAACGGATGGCCGCTATGACCGATCTATTTACCCGCTCCGATGCATTCGCCTGCGGTGAGTATACCGCCGTGAGCGTATGGGTAACTTTATAATTTCGGAGGAATTGCTGGAAAGCATCGGCCTTGAACTGTGAGCCATTATCCGAAATTATTGTTTCAGGCACCCCGAAGGTGTGAAATAAATCCTGCTGCAGATACTTTATAACCCGTTGTCAACTTCTTGACTGCCTTTAGGAAAACAAATTTGGAATAATGGTCTAAAACGATAAAAATTCCAACATTACCGCTTTTAGAGCGCGGATAGGGACCCAAAAAATCAATATATAGTCGTTGGAAGAAACGTCCTGATTCTGGAGGCACACCTATAGGCGGTCTCTATATCGTATTCAGGGCTTTGGTTGCTTTACAAGTCTCGCAAGCCGTAACATAGGATTTGACATCATTTATTAGTCCAGGACAGAAATAATACCTCGGCACTCGCTCCAATGTTTTGCGGATCCAACCGTGCGAAGCCATAGGGTGATCATTCGCATTTTTTAACACCATCTGGACCAAACCCTCTGGAACCCATAATTTCCAAGCGAACTGATCATGAAGCAAGTCTCCTGTGGCATGTTCCATCCTTCTAAAGACTAAGCCTTCCACAACTTGAAATCCGGCAACTTGTCTGCGTTAACTTTTATACGATCCATAAACGCTAAGTAATCCGGTGACTTGACCTCTTCCGCCTCTGTGTCCAACATCAATCCATGACTAGCATCTAATGCACCCACACCATCCTCATTTACCCGAGACTGTGCATCCGGGACTACATTTAATTTGCCGCTACGATGCTCGATTCTAAAATTGAATCCTTGCAGCTTCAGTGCCCATCGAGCTAAACGAATGCAAGTCCGTTTGCGTCATTAACCATTTCAAGGATGCATGGTCTGTAATGACTGTGAATTCGTGACCCTCTATATATGCCCTGAACCGATTAATGCAAACTAACGCTTCGTTGAGCCTTGTTTAACTTTTTTGAGACGAACACTATTGGAAACTCATCACCTTCAGCGTTTTTTTGAACTAAAACGCCGCCGACCCCAGTTTTACTAGCATCACACTGCACGAAAAAGGGTTTTGTAAAATCGGGACTGCGGAGAACAGGAGCCGAACACAACACTTTTTTTAACTCCTCGAACGCCTGCTTCCCTTCGGGCGTCATCGCAAACTTTTGCCTTGGCTTCATCCGTCAATGGCGCTGCCACCGTCGCGAAATTCTGAAAATTCTTTCTGGATCCGTTCTAATGACACCTTCTCCTACGATATGCCCAAGATATCTAACTGATCTCATGCAGAACCTGCTTTTCTCTACATTGAGGGTCAGCCCTCCGGCTTTGACATGTCCAGCAAAAATTTCTAGGACTCTCAGATGGGACTCAAAGCTATCGGAGACGACGAGTAAATCGTCCAAATACACAAAAACCTTGTTGCGAAGCTCAGCTGGAATGACTTAGTCCATCAACCTTGTCATCGACTGCGAAGCATTAGTCAGCCCGAATGGCATGACTTTATATTGATACAGAGACTTCCCAGGAATGGTGAACGCCGTCTTATCTCGGGAGCTGGGGTCTAAAGGTTCCTGCCAATAGGCATCTTTATGGTCGAGACTTGAAATAAATACAGCCTTTGGGAGACGCCCCAAAATGCCATCGATCTGCGGGAGCAGATAAGCATTCTTCCTCGTAACCTCGTTCACCTTTCTGCTATCCAAGCAAAGTCGGATCTTTTCAGGCTTTTGGACCAGAACTACCGGTGACGACCAGGCACTATCCGACTCTTCGATTACTCCAAGCTCAAGCATCCGATCTATCTCTGCATAGAGTAATTTCTCAATGGCTGGAGAAACTCTGCTTCACAGGCTTTGCATCCCCAACATCTATCGTATGCGACAGGTGTGTTTTTCCCAAACCAGATACGGCAAAAGAAGGAAATTTGCCTATAACTTTTTGCAAATTCTCACGCTGCTGAGCGGAAAGATCATGAGCTGCAACTACTATCTCTGAAATCTGCATTTCCGGTGGCAACAAATCAAATTTGGACCAAAAATCTATTCCTAAATATAAATCTTGATTAAGCGATGGGATTAAATGAAACTCTAACTCTATTTCCTTATCTTTATACCTAACAAGAGTCTTAAGCCTACCAATTACTTCTTGACCTCTTACGTCCGCTGTGCTAACTGAAGATGAAACTCGTTTAATCGCAACTCAGCTTCTTATGACCTTCCAAGCTAGATTTCCGCCTATCACGTTCACAGCAGCCCCCGTATCTAATAGACCCGATATCAATCTATCAAAAATCCAAACCTCCGCATAAGGACGATTGTCTTTCTCCTTGTAACGAATGGCATAAATTGTTTTCAACGTAGCCCAAAAATTCCTCATCCGTTTTGCCTTCCTGGAGTTCAATTTTCTACGTCCTATAAAATAATTAGCGATATGACTATCTACCTTCGAAACCTTTGGCCACAGAAAAGCTGAACTGGGCGCTTGGACTGGGGAACTGATTTTTTCCCTCAAGGCAAGAAAATCTTAATCTTTTATTACTTCGCATCGGGATTCGTCGTTCGCTGGCGTTGGACATACAGCCGAGGCTGCGTGCTCACCTGAGAGTTTTTTAAAGATCTAATGCACGAAGGTTTATACGTGATTGGCCCGCCACAGCCATAGCAGAAAATTTTCCTCTTACCTTCGCAGTCTTGACAGCGATGCCCTTCTTTGTGGCAATTCCAACAGTAAGCCAATTGCACCAACTTCTGTCGCCTTCTAGGTCGGAAAACTCGGAAGCATCGTCTGACAACGGCTCTCGCAACTCCGCTACTTGTTTTCGAAAAGGCGTTATTCTCTGATACCTATTGTTGCGCCTAACGTCGTCTATAAAACTCTCTCTTCGCCTACAAATTTTCCTGAGCTGGCCAACTGAGCTTATTTGGACGTTGAGCAACTCGTGGCGAATTTCCGGCGGCAAGTTCCTACGCAAAACCTCAACGGTTGACATCTCCGATAGAGGCACCTCTAATCCATCCATTAGTGAAACATGGCATCATAAAAAAGACATCAAAGCTTTCCTTTTCTCTTTGTTTCCTGTCCCGCATTGCTTTCCTGATATCGACATCGGTTCGCGTATCCAACTATTGTTTTCGAAGAGCCTGACAGAGAAGATCCCAACGAAGAACAGGAGCTGTTTTATGGAATCGCCAGTAAAAATCTCTGGCTTTTCCTTCGAACAAAAGGCTAGCATTTCCACTTAATAGTGTAAAGTTTCCTTCCAAGGTCTGATGGGTCAACGCTTCTACCCGTTATATGAAATTATCGACGCTAATTCCCTCTGAGCTGCCATTGAAACGAATTTTCCAACTATTAAGAATGTGGCCAACTTGACTAAACTTGACTGGCCGATTGACTAAATCGGAACCAGTGCTGCCTGGCGTGAATCTAAGATTGCGCAAGGAACCATCCGACTCTCGGCTAGGTGGTCTTTCCAGATGTATCCCATTAACATCCTCATTCGTTTCTCTGGGTGCCGCTAAATTGCGGCATTTGCTGAGTCAGCTGGGTGAGCAACTCGTCCCGCATCCCTTGCACGGCTTATGCCACTATGCTGCCTATGTCTACCTCAGAGCGATTTTCAGCTGGCTTGCTGCTAGGCGCCGGCGAATCCTTGGATTTGCTAGTCGACGGCATCTGAAAAGTTATAACCCCACAAACTGGACACTCTCGTTGCTGCCTAGAATACGGAGTGATACAGGACTTGTGAAATTCATCGCCACATTTCAATTTGTATGTTGCGGATATAGATAGCTCTTTATCGCAAAGCCTACATTTGGGAACGCTTTCGCTTTCCTCTTTCTCTTTGTCACTCATTTTTTTTCCAGACTTTCTAACTTTAATTATTAAATCGAAAAAATTTGGCCAAAATTTAAATTAACAGTGAGCTGAATGCTAAAGTAAACACTAAGGATAAAACTTAATCGAACAATCTTAATCTTGCGAGCTTATCTCGTATCTCGCTATTTGTATCTGACGGTTTCCTAAAGTTTGTTTATGTATATAAAGCTTCTTTATTTACTGACTGTCTCTCTCTTATTTACTTGTGTTTAACTGCGGTCAACGACCTTGCAGATCCGACCAGCTGCTTAGTTCGGCCTTTTCTTGCATGCGACAAAAAAATCCCAGCTCAAACTGGAGCTTTATTGTTTCTCTTGTAGCTCTGGGTGCCGTATGACGTCAATATGTAAACACAAATAAAACAGTAAATAAATAAAATAAATAAATAAAATAAATAAATAAAATAAATATCATCCACTCACTTTCATTATAATTTTTCCTTTACTGGGTGTTCAGTCGCAGCAGTATTTAGTTGTAAGCAATACTATTTCAGATACAGCACAAATAATGTAATAATTCCTCAGTCGCAGCAACATGCATTTATCGTAAATAAAGTATCAATTACCAGGTCAAGCGAATATGCATAGTCTGCTGATACGAGGAAATGAACTGGGGCAGTGATCTCAGTTGCTCGCAATAACACGTTATTTCTGTTAACATAAGCATTTTTGTACCTATAAATACCGTTAAGTTTTATTAATAAAATCAGTAAGAGTTCTACCTCAACCAAAGCTTTTGCTCATGTTCATGCATCAGAGGCTGTCGCTGTGTCTTCAGACCCTCACTCACCCACTCAAACCAACCCAACCGTCCACCTAGTTCCAAGTGTTAGTTGCGACAATAAAAAGGCAATAGTTTATGCACTATCTGCCAGGCATCTAAGCCTCCTCATAAACACTGGGGATCCATCGCCGAAAGCGCTTCCGTTGATGATGCCGCAATACCTGTGGAACAAAAAGAAATATTCACAAAAAATTGGGTCCGCTGTCCTCTTACTAAAACGTTTTTCTTTTACATTTCGTCTCTAAACAGAATCAACAACAACAATTTGAGCTGCGCGACTAGCGGAATGGTTTCACTTTTATCTTTTCTTTCGCTCTTTTCTTTTTCTTAAACTGTTCCTCTGATCTAACCTTTTTTTTTACAATACCAAAAACTATCACTTAATATAACAGGTTCATTTTTCCTGGATTTTCCACGATGGTTTCATCGAGCCGAATTCCGGATTTTTCGCAACTAAATTTTCCTTTTCCGATATCGCCTTTTCACAGCGCGATGATCCGCTCGCGAGCATAAATAATTAGAACTAAAAGGGCATGAGGGCTAGCGAAGCTTTTCCGTCCTCTTTGCACATTTTAGCGGGAGCGAAACTTGGGCTTAGCTTGCAGCAAAAAAAAACCATTAAAAATATATTCGCGTAGCTGTTTAGCTGCATGGGCCTTGTCCGGCCTAGATGGACGTGGCGACTCCTCCGGTCCTCAGAAAAATAGTTTTAGCCGGGTTAGATGCATCGGCTGGCGGGAGTCCCGGGGCTGCTCTGCCCAAGCACCGAAGAAAAAAAGGCGGAATGGCTCCGCGTCCCAAGATTGGGAAATAAACGCCAAACCTATCGGCGGCGACAATTAGGTGGTGGAAGGCACAGGTACACTTTCTTGAGGCTTACCCGTGTGGCGGATTTAGCGTTGAGTTAATTTTTGTGGATTTTTCCCTTCCTCGATTTCCCAGACAAAAAAAATAATTCTGGTGGCAAGTGCGAGATTTAAGTCTTCTCTTTAAGACTGCACAAACGAGAAAGGCCGAGAAAAACGAGGCGATCGACGTTGGACCCCCCTTCGGGCCCAATTCGGCTTACTTTTCTCTTCTTCTCAGGAGAAATGACATTTGCCACTGTTGCCTCTTCACTCCGAAATATTAACCGCGCCCCCAGTTTTAGTTCCATCATTTAATATGCAGATGACGCTAGTGATTTTAATATCCCTGGGGCTATTCGGTCCCTAAATAACTCCTCTAGCACACTTCAATCTTCGACATTTCACTGTCTCAAGTCAACCATTTGCGGAAATCCTTAGCGCGCTTGCTTGATCATTGTTTTGCCTCTGATCCGGCGAGAGTTAGTTTAGCGCAACCCGAAGATGCTTATCATCCTACTTTCGATATGACACTCGCTAATATACAAAATATATCCGATTCAGCCAAAAGAGTCTACTGCTTTCGCAAGTCGGACTTCGACAGGCTGAATAAATTTATTAACGATTTTAACTGGTCCGATTTATACATGTGCACTGACATGGCTATTGCCGTGGATTCATTTTTCTCTAACTGTGTTCCGTTATACTATCTCTCAATTTCGAATAAGCATCCTTGGTTTTACTAAAGAATTAAATCGTCTAAAAAATATAAAGTCAAGGATGTAACTAAATTTAAAAAAACCGGTTCTCGCACTGACCTCTCTAATTATATATCGGCTCGGTAAAACTTCACCGTGCTGAACGCGCAGTGTTAAACAAATTATTTTACTCGTTGCATGGTCAAATTTTCTCAAGATCGTAAACAGTTTTACAATTTGTTAACACTAAACGTAAGCCGATAACACATCCTTTCTCGCTTTTTTTTGAAAATGCAAGGGTAAATGAAGATCAGGCAATCTCCGATATTTTTGCCCAATTTTTTCAAACAACTTACGCTATTACCATTGACTTAAATCAGACATATTCCTACAACATGCCCAAATCGAACCTAATTTTCAGTCCAAGTTTAAACGAAGCTCCCTTTTTTTAGATAATCCAGTTTATTTGCTAAGCCAGTTTATTTGCCAAGTCCCGGCGGAATACCGGGCTGTGTGCTTAGGTATTGTGCCGATGCCCTGTACTCTCCCCTCCTTAAATTGTTTACCTTATCTTTTTACATTCGAGTTTCGAACTAGCAATATACAGACCGAGATCTTTCACAATCTGCAGGTTTTATTCTCCGTAAGAAAAAAAGTCAATTTTGCAAAGGTCGCCATTCGCTTTTTTCCTTGATTTTGTTTTTTTACAATTTGATATACTGTGACTGTGCTTATATTGAATTTTGTATCCAGTGTATCTGTGTTAATGATACACCCAGTCGAATTGACCAATACCTGTTGTCTCGCTCCCTTATCGTTCTGTATTTTGAGTTGTTCTTAGGACAAATTAATCCAACATTTTTATGTTTTGGGTGACGCTTCAATATTTTTCTCAAATTTTCCACTGATCTGTGTTGATATTGCAAAAAAGTGGTCCCATTAAATCAAAAGTTTAAGAAGCGCTTTCGTCATAGAGTTAAAATCCGTGCAAGCGCCGCAGGTTGAGGTTTACAAAAGGACAGTCCGAACCCTGAAATAAAATGCGATGTTAAGTTAGACATAGTGAAATCTCTGCCAATATTAATAAAAAACAAAATTATTAAAAACAAAAATTTGCGGTTCCGCTCGGTCACTCCTTACGTCCCACAATACCGTATTGAGTTTCGATGCAATTCGGGCAGGCTAGATTGCACATACCCGGACAAAACGTTCCTAAGAGTGCTACGGCAAATGTTGGAAATGGTTCGGCTAGGAGATGCCGAACTTATGGCATACGATGACGAGGTTAAGAGACCAACAAGATAGTTATGTCACATAATACGGACACAGCAACCATCCTAAATAAGGAGGTTAGGGACAACGCCCTTGATGCATTCATTTCCGTGCTTAAAAGACCACTTAAATCACTCGTGCTGGTAACACAACCCTTCCGTCCGCACTAGCGCTAACGCGGGAAGGCGAAAACAGCATTGAAAGCGTTCGCGGCATCTTACGCGAAGGCCATAGAAGACAAGTACCCTTTAAATTAGGGCAAGAGACGCAACAGTAAGGGTCAGGGAAAGCAATGAAGAGGTGAGAATAAAAGTCCGTACTTCATTCCTAAGCAGAGCCAAGGCAGGTCTCAGGAGGAAATGGCCGAAGACCAGGGATCCTGAGACTGTAGATCAAAATAAAGTTCAACCGATTAAGGTAGACCCCTCAACGTCCAAATTCAGGCAGGAAACCAGCTGGGGGAAGCCACAAAGTAATAAATCGTCTCAGCGTCAATCGGGCCAAAGACGCCAAAGCGTTAATAATATATCCCAACCCCAGCAGGAGGAGGCAGGATACGCCGCCACAGCTGAGGCTGAAGTTGCCAACATTGAGGAAGACAGTGACACTGCCGAACTCTTCGACCTGCTTAATTTTTTAGGAAGCACTTCCGACTGCTGCTTGTCGAGCGACAGATGGCTGGCAGAACACTAAAAATCCTCATCGACACGGGGGCGTCAAAAAATTACGTTAAGCACGTAAAGTAACTAAGAAATGTAATGTCGGTTGAGACCCCCTTCGCTGTGAGCTCTATTCATGGCTCCAGCCACGTCAAAAATAAGTTCATAATGCGAATATTTGGGCTATACGCCCCATTTGTTCCCTTGGACACACTGAGCACGTTCGATGCTATAATAGGCTTCTATTCGCTAACGCGAGCAGGATTAGCATTGGACTTAGGCAGCAGCATAATAAAATACACAAAAGTCAATGAAAAGCTAAAATTTGTTGACTGTCAAAACGTCGGTCATCGCTACTATTCGAACTATGAGTGACGAACCTGTCTACTATCCTGTCCTATCCTATGGGGGCAGCAGACTTTGTAAACAAAAAAGTCAATGAGCTGCTGAAAAATGGTATAATTAGGCTGTCCAGATCTCCATACAACACCCCTACCTGGGTGGTTGACAAAAAAGGGACTGCGATAATGGCATCAGGAAGAAGCGATTAGTAATCGACTTCAGAAAGCTGAACGAGCAAACAGTCGCCGATCGCTATTCCATGCCAAGTATACCCATGATTCTAGCGAACTTGGGGAAAGCCAAATTCTTTACCACTCTAGACTAAAGGTAAGGGTATCATCAAATATACCTGGGTGAAAAGGACCGAGAAAAGATCGCGTTCTCAGTTAATGGTGGGAAGTACGAATTTTGCCGACTACCTTTCTGCCTAAAACACGTAGGGAGTATTTTCAAAAAGCCATCGACGATGTGCTGCGGGAAGAAATCGGCAAAATATGTTACGTCTACGTTGACGACGTTATAATTTTTTCCGAAAATGAAACGGAAAATGTTAAGCACATTGACACAGTGCTTAAGCGCTTACTCGATGCCAACATAAGAGTGGCACGGGAAAAGACAAAGTTCTTTAAAGAGAGCGTAGAATTTTTGAGATTCGTGGTCATCAGAGGAGGAACAAAAACAGACACAGAAAAAGTTAGGGTAATAAAAGAGTTCCCCGAACCAGAAAACCTGTTTATCCTCAGGGCCTTCCTTGGCCTGACAAGCTATTACAGAAGTTTTGTAAAAAAACTTTGGCTCTATTGCTAGACCTCTTAGCGCCATTCTCAAAGGAAAAAACGGAACCGTCAGCAAGAAAATGTCGAAAAAAGTAGCTGTCAGGTTCAATGAAACCCAGCGAAACGCATTCGACTACCTTCGTAATATCTTCGCATCAGTGGACCTAGAATAGGCGCGGTATTATCCCAACATAAAAGACCTTCGCGCGAGCTAAAATACTTCGAACTAAACTTCGTCGAACTTCACCACCAACGAAAGGGAATTGTGGGCGATAGTCTGGACAATAGGCAAACTCCAAAATTCCTATACAGTACTATAGAGGTACGGATCTTTACAGCCACTCACATACGCGGTATCCGACAAAAATACCAACGCTAAGATTAAGCGATGGAAAGTATTTATTGGTGAGAACACCCGGAAAACAAAACCTGGTAGCTGACGCGCTGCCTCGGCAACCCCTGAACAGAGGGTTGAGTCCGATTCAGCCACGGTTGCTCTCGTACACCATAGAATCCACAGACAAACCTCTAAGCTGCATCAGAAACCAAATCATTTTGGAAGAAGCAGGCCAACCGCTTAGGCGAGACTGCATAGTCTTCGAAAATAGAACTCGCCACATCATTAACTTTAGTAACAAAGACTTGCTTGTTGAATCCGTTAAAGAGATTATTCAACATGCCTTGAGGCGGGCATTGTAAATCTTTGTCAGTGACATTACCAACGCCAATGAACAGCTTGAAAACACTAACACCGCACTAACAGCGCAGGAGAACGCAAAACAAATCTTTCGGGTTATTACTTCCCGAACATGTCTAAAATAGCTAGCGAAACGGTCGCAAATTGCAAAGTCTGCAATAAAGCCAAATACGACCGTCATCCTAAGAAGCAGGAATTAGGAAATACGCTTATCCCTTCATACCTTGGAGAAATGTTGTATATCGACATTTTTTCAACTGACAATAAAATATTCTTAACCTGTATTGACAAATTGTCCAAATTCGTTATCGTACAACCCTTAGTTTCTAGGGCAAAAACAGATGTACGGGCCCCTATTCTCCAATTGGTAAACTTTTATCAAAATTATATACTGCGACAAGGAGTCCTCTTTCAACTTCGCAACAATTACATTATTGCTGAAAAACCAATACAGCATCGATGTTGTCAATGTGCCACCGCTACACAGTAGCTCCAAAGGCTAAGTAGAAAGATTTCACAGTACCCTGGCAGAAATCGCCAGATGCCTCACAGTTTATAAAAGAAATCGAGGATACTGTGGAACTCTACTGTAGAATACAGTAGGTTGCTACACTTGGTCACACAGTTTAGGCCAGTGGAGGTCATTCACGCCAGCAGCAACGAGATCAAGTTGACAATTAAAGCCAAAATTGACAATGCACAACAGTCTAACCTGGACAAGATTAATCTTTCGAGACAAAACCGTGTCTTCGAAGTTGGTGATAAAGTACACATACGTAACAACAAAAGATTAGGGAACAAATTGACGCCGCTTTATTAAGAATAGCGTGTAGAAGCAGATCTGGGAACATTTGTTCTCATTAGGGGGAGGGTAGTCTATAAGGACCACATCAGTTAGGTATTTCATCTGCCACATTAGCTCTTATACTAAACACTCAATATTTCGTATAATTTCTACAGGCTTGCCGTAATATCCATTATACTGCTGTCCAACGCAAACGCGTGAATCACCGACTTCTCGCATGCGAAATACATCCCGGTATTAGCCGGGAATGTTTTAGTATACGAACAGTATGACCTGGTTGGGTACTCGACAAATCAGTCCGAGTTTTCTAGCATAATTGACTCTACGGTCAGAATGCTCGAACTGTTGCCAGGATGGGACTGGCCTCAGTCCTTAAGGTCGTAGCGGGTACGCCCGACGCGGATGATCTTAGTAGAATTAATACCAATCAGGCATCACTTGACGAGGAGCTTACTGAGGTCCCCATACTTAGTCTCACGGATGTTTCTAAAATTTTATTTTTATTTTAAAATTTTCCAATCTAATGTTGTCATATTGTAGTACAGTATTCTAAGGTTAAGTTTATTTGTAAGAAGACCCTGCTTTTTCCGTTCACGCACTACCACACCATATTGCAACTGGAGGACAACACAGTAGCGAAATGTGAGGACGGGATCCTAGCGGTCTTCGATTGCTCCTCCACCAACTTGGCCACTTTCAGCAAGAGGGCCACCCACGACACCTGTGCCCGTCAATTGCAGCAGGTGAGACCGCTGCCTGCCGCAGTAGCCCTAGCCACCTGGAACCCCTTATAGTCATAGATGACGTCAACGAAGAACGGACGGGGTTACCATCGACGAAGGGCCTACTACAACCATAAAAGGGGCCAATCTCATCACCTTCTGGAGGAAAGCGATCATAAAGGACTCTGTCTACCTAAACCTAAACAACTCGGTTAATAAGAGTCCGGGGATTGCGGCTTCACCCCTACTGAATATGAGCGACTCACCATGAAAAGCGGGAGCAGTAGGTATGGCCTACTGTATGATCCCTAGTTCTGTATGGCGGTTCATATACCTAAAATTCCCTTTTGGGATATTTCTCAAAACTGAATAAATAAAGAAATAAAAATGTCCGAAACGAACGGGATTCGAACCCTCGCCCGCCTGTTTCGAAGGCGGGTGCTCTGACCCCTGAGCTAAGCGTCACAATCGACGGGCAAAAGCACAGCCACATATCAATTGAGCGAAACAGATCATGCCCTTAAGGGTTGTAAGCATCTGTCTCTTTCATACATGTTATGCATACATGTGTATATCGTTATGCTTGTATGTTTATATTGGCGACGCCGTCCAAGTTGAAGACCCAGGTTCAATCCCCAGTAAAGCAGTAAAAGTAAATAAGAAATTTAATAAAGTTAAACTTAAAAAGAAATGTACAAAAATAAAAAAAAGTGCAAACGAAAAAAAAGGGCAAATGTAAAAAAGAAAAATTTTTTTTTTTAAGCGACGGCGGCATCATGAATACCCCCATGAGCGCTGCACGTGATTTTCACAAGGAGACGAGCAGCGACGTAGGGATCATGAATTACCCCGGCCGCCCATGTATAAAAGCGAATGAGAACTTTACATGGACGGTGGGGCCTACCCCACCGACTGGGGGGGCACGACCATATGCTGAGCCTTCCGCTACTGCAGCGGATGAACGAACACAACCTGCGCCTTATGCAGGAGCTTAGAGACGACGTGTCGACCGGGAGATCTCCGAGGATTTGGTTCGCCGTGGGAGTCGCGGTTAGCCTTACATTGTGCGGTTTGATCCTATTGCAACATTGCTGGAGTCGGAAGCGCACATCTTTCAAGTTACAGAAGGCCATCGACAAATTGGTGATTACCGAGGGTGGAGACAACTTAAGAGAGGAGTAGTTAACAACCAGCTCCCAGCATAAGCTAGGCAGGGCAATTTTATATTGAATTATTCCATTTTTATATCTTTATATTTTATTTTTTCATTTTTATATCTTTATATTTTATTACTACGTTTTTATATCCTTGCAGGGTATTATAATTTCAGTCAGAAGTTTGCAACGCAGTGAAGGAGACATTTCCGACCCTATAAAGTATATATATTCTTGATCTAGCCATGTCCGTCTCTCCGTCTGTCCGATTATACGCAAACTAGTCCCTCAGTTTTCAAACTATCTGAATGAAATTTTGCAGGTTGTCTTCCATATGCTCTCACTTCTACATAAGTCGGAACAGCTCGGATCGGACCACTATATCATGTAGCTGTCATAAGAACATCAGGGAAACAAGAGAAAAAATCATAACTCGATTGCTTCTTAACATATTTTCATCAAATTTGAGGTTCGGCCATTCATTGTTATCTTAGAATTTCTATTTTAATTACATAGTTCAATTGAAATCTGCAAGGGTATATAAACTTCGGTAAGCCGAAGTTAGCTTCCTTTCTTGTTTATACATTATATATATTTTATTTATTGTCCACGTATAGCCATCCTAATGTTGTACCACCCTTATGGGAGCTGAGCCAGCAAAGTGCACCGCTATGGGCCGTGCCTTTGTGCCATTGTGGCCAGCGATCGTATGACTTTAGCGATTTTGTGCTTGGTCAGCAAAGATGCCACGGGCAACCGGCCATACGTCTTATTTTTTGTCTACTTTTAGTTAGTTAATTTTATATTCACAATGAATAAAGAGCCAAAGCTCGATAAATGAAACTATGGCAACCGCCGTTAACCATTTATTAATTTTATACCCTGACTGAGTCTCAGCAGTTACCCTCTCATCCTAACCAACGTATTTCTACAGTGGCCAACCGGCCACCTTTCGACATTAATTGCGATTAGGGCCTTTAGCTGCAAACCACGGTCAGCTGACCAGCTGTAAATTATAAATATTAATTATCTGCGTTTTATTACCACTGTGCGGCTATATAAAACATCAATTAGGGGCGTTATAAAGTTCGCCGAGATGTCTAGTATACATATTAAACATCTGCATGGCATCACTCACTACATACTTTAAACTGAATTTATTTGAATGGGATTAAGACAATGGGATAATAAGACAAAGTTGTATCAATATAAGTGTGCTGTGAATAAGTCAAATTTAGAAATGAGTGAGAAAGATTTAAGCATGAAACGGAATGAAAACTTTGAAACAGCTGATGTTGAAAATGCATTTGGCCACTTGAAAGCCAGGTTTTCCTTTAATGGCAAGGGACAACACGACAAAAACAATAATGCGATCATTTTAACCTGTTGCATTTTGCACAATATTTTAAATGAGCAGAACAGCGTTATCGAAGATAATTGGCAGCTGACAGCTAATGACCTACAGGGTCAACCAAATCGTAGTAACATCTCTGCGGATTAAACCAACCTGCAGACAGAATAAGATCTGCAATTTTCCAATATTGTCGAGATCGTATTAATTAAATAAATGTTTGAAATTAAAAGCAAGTTCTTTTGAATTATGATAATGTTTTCATTGTTTTTTGGAATTTTATAGGAAATTCATTATGTCGTTTTGAAATTGTTTCTGGCTCTCAGCCATTTTGGTCAATATCTGTGTCTGCAGCTTCTTCTCTGCCAGGCGCTCGCGAGTAATATCTACCATTTCCTTGTCGTTGCTCAGCATAGCGAGTTTTTCAGGAGGCAGATTCTCAGACCGCTGTATTCCCCTGGAGGAGGGAGAATCTTCAGGCTCAACTTTTGTATCTTGATGAGAAGCCTTAAATTTTTCAACTATTTAACAATTCATATGTTCCAATTCTTACATTGTGACCAGAAAGTACCCGGAATTTGTTAATAAAATTAACATTTTTAAATATAGATCAATTATTTTTTGTCACATTTCAAATATGCTCATTCTGAAACGATACACATATACCAGCTCATTTTCCAATAATCGAAACATGATTTATAGGCGCTGCACATAATCGCCTATAGTTGCCTCGGCGATTTTTCTTTTCCGGACTTAATCAGGTCGTAACTGTTTTCACGAACTGTTAAATTGAGATTTTGAAACAGTAAAAAGTCACAAGAGCTCCAATCCCCTGAATACGGTAGTTTCGTCCATAGAATTAAACGAGTTTTTATACCATGTACCAAAGGTACAAACGTATTATAATTTTGTGCGATATTCTGTAACAGGCGGAAGGAGGCGTGGCAGACCCCCAAAAGTTACCTAAATATTGGTCAGGACCACTTTAGGAGTCGATATAGCCATGTCCGTCTGTCCGTCCGTCCGTCCGTCTGTCCGTCTGTCCGTCTGTCTGTATGAACGCCTAGATCTCGGAGACTATAAGACCTAGAGACGCCAAACTTGGGACTTAGACTTCTTATATCTGCACGCAGATCAAGTTTGTTTTAAATTTTTGCTGCTCCCCTTTTTTGGGGAGCTATTTGAAAAAAACGTATATCTCCTAAATTTATAAGGTTAGGTAAACCATATTCACAACCTTGATGTATTTTATCAAAATACACAGATTGTCTAAATTTCATTCAGATCGTACCATAAATATCGGAGATATAGTCTTTTTACTTTATACTTATTATGTATACAAGAGGCAGCCAAGGCAAAGGGCTCCAAATAACACATGCACCAATACACTTACAATGGTCACATTCTTTGCCTGCATACATACAGCGAAACAAAGTCAGAGCTAATTCTATAACGTTCGTTAGAGTAATTGCAAGTCGTCTCGAATTCAATTCACGGGGAGCGGGAGGACCGCTATGTCAAAGTTTTTATATTTTTAGCAATTTTTTTTTTTGTTTTTTCCTGTAAATCAAAATAATTACAGTAATTAATACTAAGAAATAAAAAAATAAAATCCCATTGCATTTGCAATGAACTCCACGTGGTGTTCCCTGGATACCGATTTGAATATAATAGGGAACGAAATCGAGCGGCGTCATGTAATGGTACAGGGTATTCTACTGTCGGGACACCCGACTGTATGTCCATCTTGTTAACTCTAAAATCGTTAGCAAAGATGGTACTTAAAAAAAAAACAGTTTTTTAACTAGTCGAGCAGTGACACATCTCGTACCGAAATTATCGATCAAAATCAATCTAGCTGCTTTACAACCGATTTTTTCCTTAAGTGATTTTTTTCTAGCACTCATATGACGGTATCCTTGATGCTCTCTTCAGGAGAAGACGCCAAAGGACAACCAGAAGGAGACATGTTTTCGACGGCTTCTCTACTATCCTGAAAGGCTTTATACCAGTCGTACACTTGTGATTCCGATAGAATAGATTCACCAAAAGACCTCTTTAGCATTCGCTACGTTTCCGCACATAAAATTATTGCCTAAATTTCATTACGATCGTGCCATATATAGCGGAGATATAGGCTTTTTACTTTATACATATTATTTATACAAGAGGGCTCCAAATAACACATGCACCAATACACTTGCAATGGTCACATTCTTTGCCTGCATACATACAGCGAAACAAATTCAGAGCAATTTCTAGAAAGTTCGTTAGAGTAATTGTAAGTTGTCTCGAATTCAATTCACGGGGAGCGGTCCAGGGTACAGGGTATTCTACTGTCGGGACACCCGACTGTATGTCCATCTTGTTTCATTTAATAACGTGAGGCTATTGATTTTTACAAAAACTAGATAACTCCTTTTTAAAACTTTTGCCGCATGGAAGACATAATATTCCTTTCCACGCCGCGACAAGCTTCGCATCATCGACCGTTCGTTTACATGCAAAATATTGTTTAACAATATCGCAGCAGATGGTGGGATCCCTCGAACAGATCACTTTTGTACAGGTTTTTATGAAATAGATAATTCCAGAAGACATTTTAGGGACTTATTAATATACTTGTTACGATAAGTAGAGCAAGGGAGCAACAGATAAGAAAAAAGTTCAGCTGCACACAGAGAGTTGGAGAGCGAGAGAGCGTGGGAGTGAGCAAATGTAAATGTAGAGAATTAGAATTCTTAAAAAAAATTGATTTATAGTTAAATTAGGGGATCAGAGGGTTGCAAAAATCCTCCAGCTTAGCCCTCCTCGAGAGCGCCGGTTGGGCATTATCCCGGACATCGGGGAACGCATTGTCGCTTGCTTCGTCAGCAGCAATGCAATGTCTAGCTAAAGCTTCGGATCCATTCCTTTCGACAAAAAATCCGGAGGAAATGATCCGTTAGCCATGGGTGGTTCCCCTCTGACCGATCAGGCCCAAAAATAAGAAGCTCTAGGTCAATTCCAAAAACTTGCAAGATCCTAAAGTCGGATGAAAATTTCCTTAATTTAACGCAAGCAACAAAGCTGTCTGTTCTCTCTCGCTTTCTCTTCCTCTGCCTCTCTGTACTAGGATAATTTTATTGTGGCTGACTGATGTTGATTTATTTTTAAGACTTCAAATAAAAAACTTAAAAATTNGCTGATCAAGAATATATGTACTTTATAGCATAGCTTGCAAATAACTGTTAACCGTTTATTTCCTTACGCTCTGTTCGCGAGAACAAACGAAAAAAGCATGCCGTTTCGATTTCTCTCTGAGCAGCAGACTTTGTTTCTTTTTGTTTCGGTTTTCGGTTGAACGCATTACGATGAGCCGCTCATGAAACTCTCGTTTACCGAACATCACTCAATGAGAGATTCGAGTGACGCTCACGCAGAGAGACTCATTAAAAGACCGATTGACTGAAAAAGTCAGCGAATAGTCTTTTCAATAATTTGTTTCCGTTTCGTTGCACAGTGGTACGTTGTGTCTTATTTTAGCATGCAATTTTCACAAAAAAACTTCTTAAAATTTTAAACGTGAATTTTTCAAATTTTAAACTACTATATATTATTTTAATTAAAAAATGAATAGTTTTCTTTTAAATTCATTTATTATGAGTTAAGCTTAACAACTAATAAAGAATTTAAGTTTTTGGAACCTAGTGAACTACGTCGTTCACTTTTTTATTAATATTGAATAAATTTGATAAGTCAATGTTTACACGCGAGATTCACAAAGCCAATTGACGCGTTGAACCCACGAAACTTCACATATACACATACATGCACAAAAGACTTTTTGAATCGTCGATCGCGAGCAAACGGTCCGAGAATGAGCAGAGCAAACGAAAACAGAAAAAACTGTTCTTCGACTGAGCGCGAGCAAAATTTGTATACGAGCAATTCAATCGGTTGCTCTCAGACTTTTTGCTCAAAGTCTCAGTGACGAACACTTATTTTGAGACCGCACGAATCGGTTGACAGTTACTTGCAATTTATGCTTTATTGGTTCGGAGATGTCTCCTTCACTGCGTTGCAAACTTCTGACTGAAATTATAATACCCTGCAAGGGTATAATAATTTGCGGAAAATATACAATCTTTGACGTGGGTCCGGTCCTCCCGTGAATTGAACTCGGGACAACTTGCAAGTACTCTAACAAACGTTCTAAAAATAGCTCTACGTTGTTTCATTGTGTGTATGCAGGCAAAGAATGTGACCATTGCAAGTGTATTGGTGCATGTGTTATTTGGAGCCCTCTTGTATACATAATATGTATAAAGTAAAAAGCCTATATCTCCGCTATTTATGGCTCGATCGTAATGAAATTTAGGCAATTTAGGCAAAAAATGGTTTACCTAACTTTATAAATTTAGGAGATATACGTTTTTTTCAAAAAAAAAAAAAAAGGGGAGCAGCAAAAATTTAAAACAAACTTGATCTGATTGCAGATATTAGAAGTCTAAATACGAAGTTTGGTGTCTCTAGCTCTTAAAGTCTCTGAGATCTAGGCGTTCATACAGTCTGCCACGCCTCCTCCTACCTGTTACAGAATATTGCACTCGCACAAAATTATCATACCTATGTAACTTTATTAAATTTCATTACGATTGTGCCATAAATAGCGGAGATATAGGCTTTTTACTTTATACATATAAGAGGGCTCCAAATAACACATGCAACAATACACTTGCAATGGTCATATTCTTTGCCTACATACACAACATGAGCTATTTTTAAAACGTTCGTTAGAGTAATTGCAAGTTGTCCAGAGTTCAATTTCACGGGGAGGACCGTACCCACGTCAAAGTTTTTTTTTTAATGTTTCCCTGTAAATTAAAATAATTACAGTATTTAATACTAAGAAATAAAAAAAATAAAATCCCATTGCATCTGCAATGACCTCCACGTGGTGTTCCTGGATTTGAATATAATCGTTAACGAAATCGAGCGGCGCCTTGTAGTTGTACAGGGTATTCTACTTTCGGGACCCCGACTGTATGTCCATCTTGTTTTTAAACAAAAAAAAAAAAAAAAGTAACAGCACTTGTGTATAACAATCATTTAGACCTTCAGTTTATTGATATAGTACCTCATATAATTGTTTGCAATACGTTTCAATTAGGGAACCCCATTCAATTGAATGCGATATTCTATGAATGATAAATTTAAACTTATACCACAACGGCGAAGACTTATACATGCATATATACATAGCAGAGGCAAAAGTATTTTGTCAAAGCTTATATAATAATTCCAGCGTGTTTCTTTCTATATTTGTAAAAATGGCAGGATCCATTTTACGATCCAGTAAGAGATACTATCTATAGCTTTGCGATGGCCAAATATCACCCTGATACTTTCTTTCTACTTTCTACGTTTCTACTTTCTACTTTCTTCGTTTTAACACATAATGTGAAGACATGAATTTGTAGAACAAGTGTTTTGACAAAACATAATTTGTACGAAAATTCATATGAATTGCCAAAACTTTTAAGAATAAACAAGAAAGGAAGCTAACTTCGGCTCGCCGAAGTTTATATACCCTTGCAGATTATAGTTGAGCTATGTAATTAAAAACGAAATTCTAAGATAACATTGAATGGCCGAATCTCAAATTTGATGAAAATATGTTGAGATACAACTGAGTTATGATTTTTTCTATTATTTCTCTGATTGTTCCTATGGCAGCTGTTCAGAAAGAACACGCATATGTATATTTATATCAGAGAGATAAGAGCTTGTCTATGTCTAAGCAATAGAAATGTAGCTAATCCAAAGTGTTGCGTCTGGCCTGCAGATGCCCTGCACTCTAGCACATGTGTGCATTCCTAACTCAACCAGGTACCTAAAACGCTTGGTGGGTAAAATTACCTCCTGCGAGTGGTCACCACATGTTGAAGATAAGAGCAATAGAATGTTTCCCGGATATACCGATCCGTGGGTCTAGAGATAAGGATATTCAAATCTCATGTTAGCTACCTAAGCTAGGATTGAAGAAATAAAACTCAGTTTGAATTATCAACTCAACAGTGTTAGACGCGTGTTTCATTTACAGCCTCTCTAACAGCACCTATAGGATATGGTCGTCCAATTTTCATGAAATTTTAAAGAAAATTCTGGAATAATATTAAGTAACTAAATCTCAAGTTTGATGAAAATATGTTGAGAAACATAGAAGTTATGATTTTCTCTACTATTTTCCTAATTGTTCCTATGGCAGCTATAAGATATAGTCGTCCGATTTTCATAAAATTTAAACCGAAATTCTGGAATAATGATTAATGGGCAAATATTAAAATTTGTTGAAATATATTGAAAACTGAAAAAGTTATAATTAGATCGACTCGGCCGTTGACCCTGATCAAGAATATATACTATATACTTTATAGGGTCGGAAATGTCTCCTTCACTGCGTTGCAAACTTCTGACTGAACCCTGCAAGGGTATAAAAAGGAGAAAATATTTCTTAGTCTGCCTTTTAAATTTCACGTGCAACTTTTTGCAACCTACTTATTCGTTTTTATACCCTTGCAGGATATTATAATTAGTCAGAAGTAAATAATCTCACTAGGCTAGTGTAAATGCAACTCTGTGTTGTGATTAGTCATGCAATCTAAAACTTTCGATGACGAGGCACTTTTGGTGCACTTGTAAACCTTGTTGCTAGGCTGGTAACGCCGGCGCAGAGTAACAAGAACATAGTAACGAGTCTCTTACTGAGTGAGGTCTGTTCGTGCTACCGAACCAATAAGAGTGAAAGAAACACAACATAAGTACACAACATGAGTATGTGAAAGCTAAATGTGGCATTTATTCTCGATCTGGCAGAGGATGGAAATGGAACTGACTGTGTTCTTTTTTAAGATTGATCGCCCTTCGATATATATATTCTTGATCAGCATTAAGAGCAGAGTCTATATAGCCATGTCCGTCTAACCTTCTCTCCGCTTGTCCGTTTTTACACAGTTTTATAGTTATCTGAATTAAATTTTCAGTTAGACTTCTATATACTCTCACTGGTACATACATTCCGTTTCATTTGAATAGCACGAACAAATTTTCATAATTAATTGTTCATCTCTCAGCAATTGCTTGATCTAATGCAATGATTGTTGCTGGTTTTTATTCGTCTCCTCATTTACTCTCTTCCAACAAAAATTGGAAGTCTGGAAATGTTCCGATTAAATTTA
>VNJQ01005767.1:15567-156161 GCA_008042515.1 Drosophila truncata | reverse complement strand
GTCTAGGGGTATGATTTCCGCTTAGGGTGCGGGAGGTCCCGGGTTCAAATCCCGGACGAGCCCAAGTAAAACAATTTTTTTTTTGTTTTTTTTTCAAATTATAAACATTGCTTACTTCATTTTTATTTTTTGTTGCACAAATAACGACTTACGGGTAAATAATATTAACATTTCTTGTTTTGCCCCACTTATTAGGTAAGATTAAAATTGCATAAGATATTTGATTAATACCAATGTTTAACAAAACAAAAATATAATTGGATGATTTGTTGTTTCTCAATTGTATTTTCTTTATGTGTAATGCATGTACAAGTTTGTAAGCAGAAAACAATTTCGATACAAGTAATACAAGCGAAAATAAAAACTGAAACAAACCAACAAATAAAAACAAGTTGCATTCGACAACTTAGACTTAATTTGCTCGCGTTCTTGCTTCGAAGAAGTCCGACCTAATAACTACATAAACATAAATAAATGACACATTTTGTGGACATAGAGAATTAGGTAAACGTACAATAGAATAACATACGATACAATGATAGAATAGATGATAAATACATAAATTTGGCCCAAAATTCTTGTTGCTTTGTTGCGCAGTTGATGCTGCTACAGCTGCTGCTGCTGTTGCTGCTGCTGCTTTTGCTGCTGCTGCTGCTGCTGCTGCTGCTGCTGCTGCTGCTGCTGTTGCTGTTGCTTGCTTTTGTGGCTGCTGTGCTGTGTTGGGGTTAGTTTTCTCATTGCTCGACGTCCCTTCCAGTTTATCCCTGGAGGGGGGTGAACAGTCGTTGTTAGCTTAACTCCATCTTCACCTCAATTTCCCCGTGTGAAGCTCTTGCTCATCATCATCTACATCACCAACATCATCATCTCATCATTATCATCATCGTTGTGGATGCTCGTCAACCAGTTTTGCGCTCGGTTAGAGAATTGCTGTTATTTGATTTTTCTGGATTTTGGTTGATTGGTTATTAATATATTTTTAAATAGTTATAATTATTTATTTATTTATTATTAGCACTAATTATTCTTTGGTTGTTCCACTGGTTTTGTTTTGTTTTGTTTGCTGTTTTGCTGTTTGCTTGCTCTTGGTTATTGCATTTTATTTGCTATTCATTTTCCTTTCGATTTCATTTTCGATTTGTTCATTGTGCTTTTTCATTTGGGAGTTGTTGCTGTTGCTGTTGCTGAATGTTAATAACGGCTGCCGTTTTAAACAATTCCTTGTGACTGGGCTTATTTGGATAGGTTGCTGACGGCGCTGTTGTGGTTAGTTCTGATGATGCTGGTGATGCCTGGTGAGCAGTGGATTTTCGCAAGCTTTTGCCAAAGGTGGAGCTGCCTCTCAGACCTGCAACGAGTTCCGACAACAAAAAAGAAAGGAGAAAATAATCAAAAATTAGTTTGTCACGCATTTATCGCTTGAAAGCCAAACAAATGTTGGTTAAAGGCCAGAACAGACATGTGTGCGTGTGTTTTTACTTCGAGTCGAGAACAACACTGAGAGAGTGTGCCAGGATGTACGGAAAGACAGAGTCAGAGACAGTCGTGATGATGTGTGTAGAACATAAAGTGAGAGAGAGAGAGAGAGTGCGCTGCCCCCGGAGAAAAGAGTGGATCGAAAATTGCTTTGCGTTTACCTTGGAAGCTCAAACGATTCTGATAGATGGCGAATATATCGAAGGGCCTGTAGCATGGCTCGTAGCCAGCCTCGGGCCCATCGAGATCTCGGCCGGGACTCTGATCAGAAGCGTTTGCGGCAGACACGGGGGAACAGTTTAGCATATGGGAGGGTATCACGAGGAGGCTTTGCTGCATTTTCACGGCTGGCGCTCGCGATGAGTCGACGGCTTGCTCTGTATCTGTATCTGTATCTGTATCTGTATCTGAATCGGGATCGGGATTGGACGCTGATGCGGCTGCTACGGTTGTGGTTCTTGTTGCTGTTTTACCCATTATTTGAGGTGCAGGCTTTTGGGTGGTTGTTTTGTAGTTGTTGTGTGTTGTGATTGTTTTTGTTTGGTTTTTGGTTTTCGTTTTTAGATAGTGTGGAAGATGGTAACAAAGTGGATTAGTTTGTTGTCTGCTGTTTGTAGTGATTAGTGTTAGTCACAATTTGTACAAATTCTTTGGTCTAGTGTTAAGAGAGGAGTGTGCTGGGGTTTCATTTTAGATTCTTACCTCGCTGTCCTCACAATTATTGGCACCCTCTCTGGAGTCGGTAGTCAGGCCCTGGACAAAGTGGACATCACTCGCCGGGTCATCGGAGGAGGCCAGGTGAGCACGAAATTGCTGATTTCTTTAGGAAATACAACAATATATACAGCAAATATTTAAATATTTATGAAAGGATGCTTTTACCTCAGTTCCAGTTGCTGCATTTGCTGAAAGTGTCTCAGTTTGCTGTTCGCCAGGTGTAATTTCTCCTCCAAGGCGGCATTCTCCACACACTTGATGGAGTACTTTTCAGAAAATGACAGAATTTCCAGTCGTAGCTCTTCGAGATCCTCCCTAAAAGGGTTTAAATTTAATTTTTTAAAGATATTAAATGTTTAATTTTACTTACTCCTTCAGCTTGGCTCCATCGCCCCGCATGTGCTCTCCCTTCTGGACCTGGCGGAGGAACTCCTGCTTGAAACGTGCCACCTCTCGCTGCACCTCACTCTGGTGTGCCTTACGCATGGCATCCAGAGCTGCCAAAGTGGCCTGTGAGTTCATAGAAAGGCAATCAGCAATTGGGCTTAAATTAAACTGTGAGTTGTTAACACTTTTACCTGTGTTTCCTCGGCCAAGGCGGTTTCCTTCTCGGCCAGCAAACGCTCGATTTCCAGCTTGTGCTTCTGCTCCAGGTCACAGGTGAGCCGACGATGTGATGTCTCCATGGCACTCAAGCCCTTCTCGCAGAGCGTCTATTAAAAAGGGAGGGGAAAGCAAATGGCAATTATGATTTATAGATTAAATAATAAACAAAATATTTAAAATATTGCTAAATACATACTCTTAACTGCTCGATTTCCGTCTGATATCGCTTGCGGAAGCTCTGCTCGTCTGCCACATTGGTGTGCTCGTTGTGATAGACTTCTCTCAGGCACTCCAATTGCTTTCCATGTTCGCGCTCCAGCAGCTCCAGTCTTTTCTCCAGGCGTCGGCAGCGCTCCTGCTGCCTGCCCAGCTCCTCGCTGAGCTCCTGACGCTGTTGCAGAAGCAGCTCCTGCTCATGCTCCTGGCTGGCACACTTCTCCAGAGCCTGGGCTAGGTCACTCTCCCGCTGCTCCAGCAACTGCTCACTTCTCTGCAGATCCGTCTCCGTTTGCTGCTGCAGGGCGGAGAGCTTCTCCACTCGCTGCCGCAGGTCGCAGCACTTGTGGCACGCATCCTGAAGGCAGGTGAGCTCCATTTGCTCACTGACCATCACGCAGGTCTCCGCCAGAGCCCGTTCCAGCTGCCTGAGGCCATCCTTGCGGTCGTTGATGGGGGAGACAGAGCGACGTGATCTTTGGCCTGCTCGAATCTGCTGCAGCTGGGAGAGGCTTTGCTCCAGGCGCTCCTTGCTGCCCAGGAGCACATGCTCCAGGCTATGCAGGCGCTGCAGGAGGTGAGCATTAAGCGGTGACTGACTGCTGGACTCGCTGCTGGAGGATTCGGGTGGGGTGCCTTCCTTTCTGTCCACCGTTTCCTTTTGCAGTTCGCTCAGTTTCAGTTCCAGCTGCTCCTTTCCCTTCAAAGAGAGCGAGCGACGCCGCTCAGACTTGGCCAACTTCTGTTTGAGACCTCGCACCTGACGCTCGGAGCTGCTGTACTTCAGAGTTAGATCCTGAATCCGGGCAGCCATCAATTGCAACTGGGCTCCATCCTCGTGCTGTCGCCTCTCCAGCTTCTGTTGCAGAGCGGCCTGGGCCAGCTCCAGGGCATCGTATTGGTTCTGTGACTGCTTCAGCTCTCGCTTCATGGCTCTGATCTCATTTACAGCCTTCTCGAAGCGGGACCTCAGCTCGTTGTACTCCTCGGCCAGAGAGTCACGTTGCAGGCAGTAGGGATCAATGTCGCTGATGGTGGTCAGATCGCTGAGCGAGTCCATGCGCTTGATTTTGTGACGTTGCAGATTGCTCAGACCGCCGCCGCTATTGTCCTGCGCCTTGAGCTCCCTAAGACGCTTGTACAGACCTTCGTTCTCCTCGATGCCTTGGGCCAGGCGATCCTCCAGCTGCTTGATCTGGCACTGGCTCTCCGTCAGCTGCAGGCTCAGGTTGTGCATCAGGTCCGAGGCACTCTGCTTCGCCAGACTCAGTTCGCTGTTCAGCTGCTGCTGCTGCTCCTGCAGGCGAGCGGTCAGCTGCTGCTCGGTTCTTTGGAGGGTGGCCAATAGCTCCGACATGCGGGCCTCCCGCAGAGAGGCTTCCGCACGCAGAGTCTCGCACTGTTGCTTCAGCTCCCTGCTCTCGGATGGCTGCAGCTCCTCGGGAACCACGAGCAGGGGAAGCTCATCGCTGGCCACACTGTCCACCGTGCTGCGCCGAGAGCTGGGCGGTGAGCTGCGACTTCGCTTGTGCAAACTGGCCAGGCTGCGGTTGCGTAGGCAACTCCTTAGCACAGGCGGCGATGGGGACAATGGCGATCCCCAGTCCAAGCTGTCCCTTCTGCCGCCCTCCGAGGCGGTTCTGTACTCTTCATCCGAAGAAAAGTGTGGACCGATCGGGGTTCCAGGAGTCACCGGACTGGAGGTTGGTTGCTGCATTTGGGCCTTGATAAAGTCCTGCTCAATGTCCGTTGGCTGGGGCGGAGATTCCAGCAGTGGCAGTCCAGCGGCACTTCTCAGAACCGCCAGCCAACTGTTCCTCGAGCTGGGCGACAGGCTGGCCAGGAGCAAGCGCTGCTTATCCCACGTTGTCAGCTGGAAGGCGTGCTGCTTACTCGCCGCCGGCTCAGCCACTACGCTGGTCAGGCTATTGACATCGAGGACGCCGTCAAGAACTCCTCGCTCCTCGCACAGGGGATCCCGATAGTAGAAGAGAGCCGCTCCACTGAGGGTGAACCAATGTTTTGACCATTCGCCTGTGCGATTATCCTGCTTCATGAGCCAACCCTTTTTGGCATTCAGGGACTCCTCGGCGGTGGCCTTGGCCGGAGGTTTGCCCTGACCCGCGGACACCTTACTGCCTGCCTTGCCACCCACCGCAGATCGCAGTTCGTCTGTCTTGGCCATGTAGTTGACGCACAGCTCATCCAGATTGCAGCCACCATCGGGGTCGCCCCTCTCGTGCTGATAATGCTTCGGCGACTTCAGATGCAATTGCAGCCGGGCAGTGGGCTTCGCCTTGTCCCCCTGCTCCAAGACCGTGGGAATCTTCTTGACTATGGCCGAAACGATCGCTGGCGTAGAGTTAGCTGCCAAAGGCAGGGACTTTGGTCTTTCACTGGCCGTGCTGGGTGTCTTGTTGATGACTTTGTTGGAGGACACCTGGAAGTCTGTCTCATCCCGGGATGATTGGTACTGGCTGTGGTGGCTGAAGTGGTGCTGGTGCTGGTTGTTCAAGGCATTGTTCACCGCCGTGGACCAGCGTTTGTTCTGCTGCTGGCTCAGATTCGTGATTGTGTTGGCGATGTCCTTGATTATCTTCTCATCGCGACGAATGTCCTCGATCAAGAGGCAGGTGGTGGGCTGGGAAACTGAAAAACAGAGAAGAAATAATTCAAATAAATAAATAAAGACGATAAAATTAATGCTGAATCTATCCTAAAACTACAAAGAGATCTTTTGGGCAGATAGTTGGGCAATTTACGCACTCCCTTCTCATACAATGCCCAACCTCTCTATTAAATATTTTGATATATGAGCAACTCGGCAATTTCATTTGGTCTGCCAGCTGAAATCTTCTACCTAAGCAAACCATATCAATGGCATTGACTGAAATTAACTTAGACCGGGGATCCATGATCCAGGTTCGCTTGAAGAACCGAAAGAGAGATCTGCCCCAGCCCCTAACAATATTTATGCCCAGAAAGGGCCATAAAACGCGGCGAGAGAGCCAAGTTATGTGCGCGCAAATATAATAAAATTATTAAAACACACGGTAAGGGGATCCGAGGGATCGCGATAAGCCCGTTCGGCCAAAGCGATCCTGAGAGCTACGCCGGAGTGCCATAATTTTATTAACACCCGAACGAGTCGAGGACAAACCATCGCAGACAGGCTGAGAGGCAGCTCCTTCGAGTTGTCCCATAAAATATGTGATTACAAAATATATATTTAGACGGGAGTGAGTCGCGACCTGTTCCAGGCTGCTGCCGCCACCTTTGTGTTTATTATGATTATGATACAAATTTCCGACTGGTCATAAAATCGAGAGAGCAAACGGACCGGGACTGGGCCGCAGACTGGAATTCCAGGCTGGGATGGGACCAAAATCCCAACCCGAGAGCCGAGTGCACATCAATTCGTTCAGTTGAACAGGTTGGTCGCTTTTCGGCTGCTCAGCGGCGTTTATCTTGATTATTGAGCTGTTGCAAAAAGCGAAAGGAGGTGGACCAGCAGCCTCTGAACTTCGGCTGGGCTGAGCATCCAGTAATAGCTTCAGTTTCAGTTTCAGCTTCAGCTTCAGCTTCAGCTGCATCTCTGCAGCCTCATCCGGCCAAGACTCTGTCAGAAACGGGGTCGGGGACTGACTGGACTGACTGACTGACTAACTGACTCACCGAGCAGGTTCAAGGTTACTGTGCTAACTGCGGAAGGGGAGGTTACTGGGCCTGGGCGGCGGCTGAGATGGGCAGGGGTGTGCCTTTAATTGGTCGGACTTGTCGGTCGGTCCATCGCACAAAGAGCAAAGTGGCCCCGGCAACGATTCCTCGATTATGGTACGGGGCAGGGACTATGTCAGCAATGGAATTTATAATGCTTATGATATTAAACAGGGTCTAGACTGGACAGAGGGTACGCAGGACATTAAAAAGGATTTAAAGAGCTCAACAAAATAATTTAATGTTTGAAACAAAATATATATAAAAACTGTGATAAAATAAAATAAATCTAGGGAAGATTTACAAGTATTTTTAATTCAAGTTTAATGTTTTACTGATCCTGCTACAGGATTTACAGGTCATCTTTTATTCGAAGCTCCGCTGTTGTCCTTTCTGCTTTATTATCTTCAGCTCTTTGTCTCGTTTTTATATATATTCTTTTTTATATTTCTTGCCTGCCCTTGATGTGTTTTGCACCATTTAATATTTATTGTGGCTTTTACTACGAACTTTCAAGTTCAAGATCAAATCAGCAGGCAGGGAGTCCGAGCAGGACGCATAAGGTGCTAAGTGTAATTAAGTTGATAAAAACTGTGTTCGCAGATACATGGGCTGGCAAGTGGCTTGATGCCGCAGCTGATGCAGAGAGCTCTATAATTATGGTTACTTGCTGAGAGAGAGAGAGAGAGAACCCCAAGGAACATGGACGGTGGAAAAGAATTTTCAGAATTGTCTCCGCTTTGGGGAAGATGGTAGGGGGCACCCTTTTCACTTCTTTAATTAACAGCATTTGATTAATTACGACCACAATTAACCGCTCTTAGAACAATCCACTCAATCACGAGCTGCCGCTCCTCCTGGGACGTAATAAATAATCAAATTGCCAGTTGATTTACCTGCTCCGGCTCTGCCTTTTGGGCGAACGAAAGCGAAAATTGCCTTTGGATTGGAATCGCTTCGCCTCAGCCCTCCTTGTCCTGCCCTGCCCTGCCCTGCGGCCCCCTCACACGATGACTTTGAAAAATTTCTAACTGGCCCGTACATGGTACCCCGCCACCCCTGATCCCTGATTATATAAAAAAAAAAATAAAAAAGAAAGAAATATCCTGCCAGACCAGACCCATGTATGTTGCATAAATTTCGCTCACAAGTCGTTACACTTATGAATATTGATTGGTTATTGGCGGAGGCTGTATCCGCGGCTCCTACAGCTCCTCTAGCTCCTACTGCCGATGGTGCTGGTGGTGGTGGTGGTGCTCTCGAGCCTCGTAAATCGCACAACCTGCATCGTTAGCTGCTGGGATGCCTTCTACTTTTTTTTTTTTTTTTTTTTTTTGCCTGTCCTATGCTGTCATTTTGCATTTGCACAGAAGTTGTCCGGCCTCAATGAAGCTGGATCCATGGGTACCGCCTCTAGACACGTTTGTTAAAATGACCAGAGAGCCATGTGAGGCTCATAATGAGGTTTCTCAATAGAAAGATAATGAATTCAAAGGAGAACTAATGAAACTCTATAGACAGTTGGCGAGGGATATAGTGTAAAAGTTATATGCGATAAAATAACTCTACGATTTAGGTTAATATAGAAATATTAAAACAATGATCTTATTCAAAAATTTCTTAGTAAATAAAAGCTAGTTTAGCCTCCTTAATTAACTTGTTTAGTTAAAAAAATGGACATTCTAAAGATTTAAAGAGCTTTTAAGCTAAACTTTCTATTAAAACCCAATAATAAATTTTATAGAAATCTTCAAACAATTTAATTTCAGTGCAGCTGATTCACAGATAAAGCAACTACTTTGTTGCAATCATAAGTAGTTACTTCTGCTCTTCTTCTGGGCAACTGCAATTTGTCATTGTAATACAATCTTGCATTTAATTCTTGGGCAACTCTCGTTGGCTTGTAATGGGACCTGGCTTGATGCTTTTATTGTTGGTCTCTGGGACTTTTTCGGGCGTTTAATAGCCGGTTACTGGGCTACTTGAAAGGGAGCTGCATTTCGTCACCTCTTCGAAGAGACTGTGGCAATTTCTAAGCCCATCCACAGATCGGGGGCCTTTCCACACTCGCTCCACTCCACTCTACGAGATTTATTTGCACTGTAATTATTCACTTTGCCGTAAAACTTTGCCCATTACAAGCGGCAAAAGGAACAGCAGCCTCATGCATGAGGGACTCATCTCCAGAGGGGCTTATCTTGTAGCGCTGACTTGGTAAATATTTCAACTGGCCCCTGCCTGACATTGGACAGCCGACGGCTATTAGGTGTAGACAGTTTATAATCTTTGTCGTTGTGCATTTTAAGTCCTTCGGTCCATAGGAGCCTAACGCCCATTCTGAAAGTGCCCGCTCCCTGCGCCGCGACCAATGAATTGCCTCATTTGCCGCACAATTTTCCTTATTGATGGAATATAATTAGTCTGTGTCAGCACCAGAGAAATGCCCTAGAGTCCTGGTAACTGATCTCTCTCTCTGGTCTCTCGGGACCCATTACACGGAAAACTGTGCATCCGCTAATCGAAAAAGGTGTCAAGTGAGGTGAGTGTGAAAACTGGACACTGGAATGGTATCAGAAGCGAAACATTTCCCGGGAAATGTGTTATGTGTTATGGTAATGATTTCCCTTGGAGGCAAATGTTGCTGAATTACATTCCTTTTGTAAATCTGTAAATATTTCTGTAGGTTTTTAGTTGCCTGTAAAGTTGCGTAGTTAATGCCAGCTTTCAGTTTCGTGGTCCCAACAATTTGAACTGGCTCACGTACTTATTTAACTGGCGATTTATCAACTGAATAATGCCATTTGATGTGGATGCTGAGTCTTGAATTTGTAACTATAAGCGGAGAGAGACGAAGGGCCAGCCAGTGTGAGTGCTCTTCAGTCTGGCACCATATACCCCTTTGGATACATCGTTGATGGGCACACAGCAACGGATCTGAGGGCAGACACACTATAATTTAAGCGTGAATATCATTTTTCCATGAACAAGTATCCTGCAGCAATGTATGTGAGAACATTCACAGTAACTGCAATTACCGACCCACCAACCGATCCAGCGCAACGGAGCAGATCCACTCGGGTCTGCTTGGGATCTAAAGGAAATTTATGAGGCCTACCATTATACGATCTTAAGTAGTGGAGGGGATTCTTCTCCCCACAAGCCCCGCCGCTGCAGCATGTCGCTGCTGCTGCTGCTGCTGCTGCTGCACGTTGTGTTTGTGTGAATTCAAGGTTAATTTCGTGGCTGTGGCTTTAACTAGCTACACGCACTGCGACGATCCCCCATCTCCATCCTCTCCTGCTCTCCTTTACCCCTGGATATCCCTGTAATCCTTCAGTTTGCCCCCCTGTCCCTCTGTCTGTTCGAGGGCTGAGGTTGATAATTTTGATTGCTGCAAGCCATAAATGATCATAAAAATTATAGCAGCCGATACGAGTTTAGAACCGAGCACGGCCCAACACAATGGAAAGGATGAACTGAACTGAATTCGCGAAAAAAATGCTAAGGCTAAGAAAAGGGTTTGGGAAACGAGGTACATATATTTATCAAAAAGTAAAAGTCGGCTATCAGCGTTAACTAACATTCATTTTGAAGTCTATTATTGTTATTATTAAAGATTAAAATTGTCTGTATTTAGTTTAAAAGCCGGATGGTTTGTGTTTATTCTATAAAAAGGTTTGAAAAGGTTTAGTCTCTTATTTTATTTATTAAAACAACATCTTTAAAATATTGTCGATGCAATATTCAATAAAATAATTAACTTTTATCATTTTATTGTATACAAATTTTTGAACTCATCCAAGTGGCAGTTTCGTTTTCTTAATTAGTTTATTAATTAATTATTTCCAGTTTTTATGTCACTCACCTCGATTTGTAATCTCATTGCCCGCATTTCTATTGTTTTCGTCCTGTCCGCTTATGCATCCGGTTGTACTGGCGGCACTCGACTTCCTTGGCAAATCCTCCTCGTCCTCCTCATCATCCTCAACATCCTCGCCCGTCTCCACGCCGTCATCCTCTTCATCATCATTGAGAGCAGTCTGCGTGGTGGTCAGAGTCGCTGAGCACGTCTTCGTGGAACTGGGACCCAGATCCAGAGTGCTGAGCAAGTTGCCCGCCGACTGCGAGGACGTAAGGGTGTCCTTGTGATAGGAGCTGTGCCGATTGCCCAGCTTTGTGGCGAGCGTCAGATCGCTGTTGCCCGCTCTGCCCACAACCTGACCGCCGGGCAGAGTGGCGCTGCGCTTGTGGCGGCCCTTCGATTTCGGGAAGGCTGCCAGGATATTGAGCCACCACTGTGACTCCTCCGAACTGGTGCCCTTCACGAAGGTCACGCGTTCCGGTGCTGCTATGGCAATGGAGTTGGGATGACCCGTCACCTCCACGGCGCTGGTCACTTCCAGCACTTTGGTCATGTCAATGCAGGCCTGCGGTATGGTTTCAGGCTGTCGTGGAAAGAGGAAAAAATTTTATTTAAAAATATATTATTATATTTTATAAGTTAATAAAATTTTAATAAACTTTAAGAATTATTATAAAAGGAAATTTCCTAAAATATAACGGCATTTTAAAAGTAATATCCAATGTTTCCCTTTTGCATTGAAAGCTTGTAGACTGACTTCTGCAAGGTGATTGCTTCGTCTTATTTTCGTTATCAGTAAATATTATATTTTTACTTAAAAGGATTGTTATAAAGCAGAGAAAACTCATGATCAAAATACTAGTTCCTTAAAGTAGGGTATACATATTTCGATCATCTTCCAAAAATCAATCATTGGGCTTTTTAATAATTTAGTTTCGAACCCCGTGAAAGTACGTGCCCTAAAGCACACTCGTAATTTATTTCGCATACCGATAAGATACGGTCAACTATATATATATGCGTATATTTAATAGTTTCAAGAGCAAGGCCATATTTGACTATTTAATAAAGTCTGTTATCTCGCCTATTCCCTAAGATCTAAAGACTTTTATATTATTATTTATACTTATTTCCATTTATATATATATTATTGTTCGCTATCATTATCAATACAAAACGTAGTATTTGAATAATGATTATTAAGAACACAAATCTAAAATAGCTCTATACATTTATTATAAAAGAAAAAACTTACATAATCATCAACCGAATACGTTAGCTCGCCATCGTCATAGAGAACAAACCATCGTCTTTGCCAGCGCTGAAAATCAAATAAAAACGATTGATTAATAATTAATCCACACTTAAATATTAAGAATAGATATTTAAGTTTTTCTATTGATTAAAATGAATTCTTTAAGCAACAAATCTCAATAAATCCCACATATTTATCGACTGATTTCTTCCCCATAAATAAATTTTCATGGTCGTCTGCAATTTGAAATGGGGAAAGGTGGGGCCCGAAATCTAAAGGGAGAATAGAGATTGGGGTAAATAATGTTCAACGCCCCCGACAGAAATCATAATTCCATTATAATTCGTTCTTTCATATATTTTCTGCTGTTGTCATTCCCATGAAAGGTAACCCAGCTCCGACTCCGACTCCGACACCGACACCGACAACCAACACCGACGCCTTCGCATCGGCACTGATTCGGTGTGGATCTGGATGTGGATCTGAATCTGAATCTGGATCTGATTCTGATTGTTATTGTTAGTTGCCAGAGTCATAACAAACGTGCCACGGCTAGAACCGTGTAGGACTCAACGTGTGCCTGATATTTATGCAAATTACTAAAAGTCAAAGCAAATTAAGCTCAACCTTCAGCGAAGATGACGTTGAAATCTGAGGCAGGCAGTTGCTCGCACCTCCTCAAAGTTAAGGTTTTATGCCATATCCAATAAGGGGGGACGATCGGAGGGAGGAGGTGTGTCGGGCGCATTATTTATAAGGCCTAGAAGAAGCCAACTAGCACACAAATAATCAAGGCCCAGCACCATTTTCCGATTTGCGCTCCAGTTCTTGACTTTTTTCTTTTGCATTCCTCTTCTCACTGCGGTTTTTAACGATTGAATTCATAAATATTGAATTGAGAAGTGAGATGCTTGAAGTGAGAAAAATGAAAGGTGCTAATAAGGTGAAAAACAACAATTTTTCTTTAGCTGAAAGTACCTATTTTTATAATTTTAAATGTAATAATTATAAATTACTAACAATTAGTAATAAGAATTATAATATATAAATCTGTGACTTGCCATTTATTTATAACAATTTTAACAACTATTGAAATCCAGACTAGGAAACTTTTGTGCGGTTTGTTAAAAGAGACCTCAAAGTAAAGTCAAGCGTAAAGCGAAATCTGATCTACCTTTCGCAAAGATTTTCTGATTTGAATTACGTCAATGACTGCTGATTTTCACCGTTTTCCATTTGTCTTAGATCGTCATGAGTCAAATGGGTCAAACTGTGGAATAGTTCAGTAAATTAGATTACTTCTGCATGTAGTTGCAATGGAAACCATGCCCCAAATATGCACATATAACGTGTCTAGGGTTCCCTGGAATTCCCATTTCTCACATTCGCCCTAGTAGAGCCGAGGTAAGCCGCTTACACGGTGTCGTTTAGAAGCCCCAGTTTCATTTTAATAGGCGGCAGACACTAGCAGCTGGAAGACAATGGCCACTAGCTTAATTAGTCGGAGGAACGACATCTCAATGTACGCCAGCGTCTACTTAGGGGCCTCAGTGTGTGTGTGTGCGGGGCAAGAGCTGGTGCAAATCGGTTTTGACAGGTACTCGTACGTCATTACCTCCGGAGAGGTTGAATGTCACCGGCAGCATGCCATGGGGGCCAAGCTGATAAGGGGATTGCTGGGCACCTTATAGAGTACATTGAGAAAAAACATTACAATCTATACAATTAATTAGGAAAATTTCTGGAATGCCTTCTCACTAAATAAATAAAAATATTGAATTAACAACAAAAAAGGATGAATAAAATTTACTATTGTTATACGAAAACCTTCATTAAGGCCCTAGAACCTTTAATTATATTTCTAATGTCCTGAATATTAACATTAAATGTTATTGGCGTTTGAAAGTGTCGAGTTTTTGATTCCTAATTTATTTCCCCAGTGTATTTGCCCTGCCTCCTAATAATTGAAAGTCGTTGGTCGTCTGCTGATAAGGAAAATAGTAGCCCAGACCACCCCGTGCCTGAACACCCCAGGCCAGACCATATCAAATGAACGTCTGGAGGCGCGAATAGTCATACGATGTTGCTGTTATTGCCCCCTTGGCCGTTGCCAGGGCAGCAGAGTAACCCGTTTGATTAGTGGGTCACTCGGAAAATTAGCTATCGATTGCGGGGAAATTTTAATTTTAAATATGCCATCAGCAACTGAATTTTCCATAGCACGCATTCTGTGTGTGGTTTAGCAGGTTTTCGAGATAATGCTTAATGTGATTATGAAATAATTATTTCTTTGCTTTATAAACATATATAGTTCATAGTAAAAATAGATTTATTAAAGACAAAAAATAGCAGAGTGAGGAATAAATGTATAATAACATAAAAACGTATATTTTTGATCTCAGGATCGCGGTAACTTACAAATATATGTGTATATGCATATATATTTAGATCTAGGCCACATCCAGGCAGAACTTGAGGTGTGTGTATTTCATTCTACTTTATTAAACGGGTTAAAGAATTTTTTATGCAAATTAAAAGTTTATTTCTTCCGCATATTCATCTCTTTCGCACTCATCACACGTGGCATCGTTTTGCGGGATCAACAAATTTAACCCACTTGAGACAATCCAAGGCGAAATGGATTAAATTATCCTATATATGTATTATTCTCTGAGAATAACATAAACTAAGCAAACCGCAAATAAAATTTTAAGATGAATATTTTATCTGGAATCTTCGAAACTTACATTTTAAAAAACAAAAAATTTAATAAAATCTCAGGAAAATATTTTCTGCTGCTGAAATGTAGTAATTTTATATTCAACAAGTAAAAGAACCTAATTAAAGGCTAACTTTTATATGTGTTAAAGTATATTCTTACTATTATTTAAACATGGGTTAACTTTTAGCAGCACTTGCAGCCTACTATTTATGGTCACTGGAAACCGCTATTCCAGATTCCAGCTCAGCGGCAAAGTGGGCTTGGTCGCCGCCCGGACCTGTGGACAAGCCGGCATGCTAATGAGCTGTTTTAGGGGGCGTGTTGTTCTGCTGGCTTTCCAACTTTTCCAGATTGATTCTACGCCGCCTTCGTCTGACGCCGCCCCGCCCCATGAGGCTCTCGATTCCGAGAGGTACACGTATGCAAATTAAGCTGAAGTTCAATTGCGACAAAAGCAACAATTCAGGCTACGAGTCTGACATTCACCCAAGGTTAAAGCTCTTACTATCCTCTCTGAGTGGGTTTGCACTGGGGGAAAATAGTTAAGAATATGTTGCATTTCGGAGAATATTTTTATACAACTGCAGGTAAGAGATAATGGAACTCTGATCCAACAAAGTTGAGTTTTATTATTTAATGCATCCTGAAGGAAGAAGTCATAATAAATGCTGGATTCTGCTACAAAATTATATTGTGACAGTAAAGATTTTTATTTTCTCCATTGTTAATATTATTTAAAGGCTACACTTATCGATACATTTAAGGCATGCCTAAATTTATAGATACATTTATGCTTACAAGCATGGCTAATATTCTTAGTCCTTTGATCGCTTTTATTTATTCTTCCAGTGTACCTTCTGGTGCTCTTTTTTCTATTGGCGCTCGCCTTTTATTTGAAGATCATTTGTTTACTTATTTCTATTGCATTTACATATTACAAATTATGGCAGCGTTGCTGCAGCTGGCGTCGGCGTAGCCGTTGACGTCGACTGCCACCTACGGACGGAAGAGTATTTAAGGCCGAGTGACAGTCAAAGACGGCGATTATTGTCTCAGTGCAGTGGTCAGTTGCAGTTGATCAGACCGGCTAACGGAGAAGTGCATTTCTTGAAATTTTCTTAATAGATCAAGTAAGTTAAATTAATTTATTAAAGGGGAGCTCAAGGAAGCAGCTTAGCTTACTTCTTCTCAGAATCAAAGGATTCCCTTAAGTAATTAAATTAAATAATTACTTTATGCTAGGACTTGAGGGTTTCATTGGCTCGATCGAGTTTTAGTGCGCAGACTGTTAGCTAATGTCTATAATTAGATACTTTAACATCGACTGTTAACTTGCCTTCGCCGGCTATCTCAATCGGCCAGCGCGTGTCGACTACGACAGCACTGCCCAGACTAGCAGTAATTTTCCAAACTTCGCATAATTTCAACATATATACAAATAGAATGCTAATCTTGAAAGAGCTCTGCCGGCATACAATGCCAAACAAAAACAAACCGAAGTGCCTCCGAAAAAAATAAATAAATAAACCGGCAGCTGGCAGATCACGTAGCTAATCACGTAATGCCAGATAATAGAAAAAGCTCGACGTTATTAAAGCTCAAAGAGGGAATCGTCTTCCTATAAATACGAGACCAACCTCTACTGGAAACCAACAAGTAACCAAACCCTCTTCCCATCCAAACAGATCGAAAGAGCGAGCCAAAGGAGTCACCATGTCGACTACACTCACCAACAAGAACGTCATTTTCGTGGCCGGTCTGGGCGGCATTGGCCTGGACACCAGCAAGGAGCTGGTCAAGCGGGACTTGAAGGTAACTACTGGCTAAAATTGATAGGCAGGCAGGGAGGCTATAATATTCCACCTTCCTTTCCAGAACCTTGTGATCCTGGACCGCATTGACAACCCGGCGGCCATTGCCGAGCTGAAGGCAATCAATCCGAAGGTGACCGTCACCTTCTACCCCTACGATGTGACCGTGCCGATTGCCGAGACCACCAAGCTGCTGAAGACGATCTTCGCCAAGCTCAAAACCGTGGACATTCTGATCAACGGAGCTGGCATCCTGGACGATCATCAGATCGAGCGCACCATTGCCGTCAACTACACGGGACTGGTCAACACTACGACGGCCATCCTGGACTTCTGGGACAAGCGCAGGGGCGGCCCGGGTGGCATTATCTGCAACATTGGATCGGTGACGGGCTTCAATGCCATCTACCAGGTGCCCGTCTACTCCGGCACCAAGGCAGCCGTGGTTAACTTCACCAGCTCCCTGGCTGTAAGTGCTTCTCAGTTCGGGGGTTTGAGCATTTTACTTATTTCATGTTTTGTTTACAGAAACTGGCCCCCATCACTGGCGTTACTGCTTACACCGTTAACCCCGGCATCACCCGCACTACCCTCGTGCACAAGTTCAACTCCTGGCTGGATGTGGAGCCCCAGGTGGCCGAGAAGCTGCTTGCGCATCCCACCCAACCCTCTCAGGCCTGCGCCGAGAACTTTGTCAAGGCCATCGAGCTGAACAAGAACGGTGCCATCTGGAAGCTGGATTTGGGCACCCTGGAGCCCATCCAGTGGACCAAGCACTGGGACTCTGGCATCTAATCCAACACCACAGCAACACTCTAGCACTCTAGTTTATAAGGTTCTGCGAACCACTCGATATTCACGCATAGCAAAAAGGCTGATCCAAGCACACTCACATCTCCCCCAAAAATACGATAATAAAACCCATGAAAAATAAGAAAATTGAGAAATCCAAAACAAATGATAAGACTTGAAAATTAATTAAAATAGATAAAGTGGAGTGCGGCTGCTCAGGAATGACCAGCAGCAGTCAGTCGTAAAACAGAAGTCGAGGGAAGCGGAAAAGAATGTTCGATTTGACGGGCAAGCATGTCTGCTATGTCGCGGACTGTGGCGGCATTGCACTGGAGACCAGCAAGGTTCTCATGACCAAGAACATAGCGGTGAGTAGTGAGCGGGAAGCTGGGCTGTGCCTAGCTGAGTCTTAGCCTTCTGGTTTTCCACCCAAACTAGTTCAGCTGCTAGTCGAGACTCCGTTGAAACTAATTAAGTTAATGAGTTTTTCATGTTTGCTGCTCGAGTTAGTTTTTGTTTTGTAATTAGGTTTATGTTTCAGTCTGAATTAGATTTAGTTGAAGGATTAAAAACTTTCGCTTATCGTACAATTTAACGCTGTTTCCCCAGAAATTGGCCATATTGCAGAGCACGGAAAATCCCCAGGCCATAGCCCAACTTCAAGCCATCAAACCGAGCACTCAGATATTTTTCTGGACCTACGATGTGACCATGGCCAGGGAGGAAATGAAGAAATACTTCGATGAGGTGATGGTGCAAATGGATTACATAGACGTCTTGATTAACGGAGCAACTTTGTGCGATGAAAATGATATTGATGCCACCATTCATACGAATCTAACGGGAATGATGAACACGGTGGCCACGGTACTGCCCCATATGGACAGAAAAATGGGCGGATCTGGCGGATTGATAGTGAATGTTACATCAGTTATAGGCTTGGATCCATCTCCAGTATTCTGTGCCTACAGTGCCTCAAAATTCGGTGTCATTGGCTTCACCAGAAGTCTGGCTGTGAGTGGTATCAACTTGTAGTAAATATATTTATTATTTCAAGTGTCCTTATTATTCCCCGCAGGACCCTCTATACTATTCCCAAAACGGTGTCGCTGTCATGGCTGTTTGCTGTGGTCCCACCAGAGTTTTTGTTGACCGCGAACTGAAGGCCTTCCTGGAATATGGTCAGTCCTTTGCCGATCGCCTGCGCCACGCCCCCTGCCAGTCGACTGCCATTTGTGGCCAGAACATTGTCAATGCCATCGAGCGATCCAAGAATGGTCGAATATGGATTGCCGATAAGGGCGGCCTGGAGCTGGTCAAGTTGCATTGGTACTGGCATATGGCCGATCAGTTCGTCAACTATATGCAGAGCAACGATGAGGAAGAGCACGATTGACTGCGTTTAAAATAAAGCTAAAAGTGTCACCAAAAGTAGACTCTTTGTCTCTGTGTGTTTATAGATTCCAGTTTGAGTTAATATGTGGGAGGTGTGAATGAATAATGACGAATATCAGGGTGCCTAAAAGTATGCCTTGTAGTTAAACTGGCGACATAATTAGATTAGAATTGTGTCTTGGGGAAAGTTTTTGAATAGTTGTATAGGGAAATTAATTTTCAAAAAATAAACAAAGGGAAAAACAACAAATGGAGAGTTTTAGTCAACGGAAAATGCCAGACATTTAATTGAACTAATCAAAAGGAATCACAGAAGTATTTCTATAAATATATTTTCTAGTTCTAAGTGGTTTAAAAGTTTTAAATTAACTTAAATAAGCTCAAGTAATTCAGAAGACTATTATTATATGGATATCATCCGCAAATATTGGAAAAAATGATATATATATATAAAATTACCTAGATTTATCGATAATGTTTATTCCGAAACGCTTTATATCAAATTCCTCATCAAATATCGGCACAGCACCGATACATCAACCTTTTCTGCCATCTCTAAACTAAACTATGCGAATGCAGTGCGAAATTTTAGCAGAGCAATGCCGTGCATTGAACTTTGGCACATTTCCAAACACCGATGGCAACCCAATCGAGCGACCGAGAATTGAATGTGAAAACAAACAAATCTGCCGACACGTCGGCCGGGAATGGATATACATATACCTAGGTGAAGGAGTGGGTGGGCTAGAGGGGTACTGTACTATACGGCCTGGTAGGGTGAACTGTGGGCACGCCGCCTTGGCATACTTCCAATCTGAGTGCGTTGTCGCTGTCTTCCTCCCAGTGTCTTGGTGCCCCGGCTTCCTTGTCGGTCGGGGCCACCACTTGGATCGTAAAAATCAATAGCTAGCAGACCAAAAAAGACCCACAATGGCATCGGACATTGAGGACCCGACGCAGCGGAATGGAACCGGCGGAATCGCTTCGCCTGGAATGTACAATCGTTGGCTTTGACTAGGCAGGCCGGCCGGCCAGCCAGCCGGGGCCATATCAAACCATTTTTCCCCAAGACTGCTGCTGTCCACTTCCGTTGCCAGCTTGCTTTCCTTTCTGCAGCGCAACTTAATTCCCAAAATCGATTAGTCACTGTAAGCGAACCATGCAATTGTCCAGCATTTTTCATTTATAACTCCTTCTTTTTTTGTTAAATTTTTCTGGTTTCTTCCTATATTTTATATGCGATTTTTTGTTCATTTTTTTTGGCGTACGCTTGATTAATTTGCCGGGCTGCCGGGAGCCAAGAGCGAGGAGAGAGAGGGGGAGGGGCATCTAAAAATGCAGGAAGTAATCGATTGGTTAGGGCGCAATGGCCATAATGGGAGGGCACGTGAGGCGCAAAAATCGGGAATAGGGGAAAATTATTTTGTCATGGATGAGGGAGGTTTAATGATATTCTCTTGATCATCTCTCTGTATTTCTTATAAGGTATTTCTTTCCAAAGAGCAAAGGAGGGCTTGGAATCTTAGCTCTAATTGGGTTTAGCTTAATGAAACCTAACCCTTTCATTGACAAGGGTATCAAAGCTTCGACTAGTTTTGCAAATATTTTTTACTATGCTGTATGGAACAAAAACATGCAACCGACCGGTTGCCGGCAGTAGGTGGAGATTAATCAAAAAACAAAAAAAAAAAAAAAATCACTGAATAATGGGGGAAAAAACTGATGCTTTTTAAATGGCAATACGTGCCTGGTCACCAGGTATTTTACTAATTAACCTGACGGATGCACGCCACAGCCGAGAAGATGATTGTGATTATGCAACTACATGAAGCGGCTATATTTTGAGTCAAGCGATAAGATGCACAGAAAATCAACTCCAAAAGACTAGATAATATTTATATTTATATTTAAGGTGGTAATTATCAGTAGGAAACTCTTCCTTGTTAGATAAGTTATTTTACTATATAATTATTAATAAATGGAACACTTTACTTAGAATTCTGATTTCTCTACTTCTTTTTAAATTCTTGTAAGAATTCTTAGTAAGAATTTCTTACAACTTTAAATACATTTTTTATAGATCCCCTAGCAAAAGTTCACCGATCTCGATACATTTCATAAGACCTGTGCCAACATAACCGAAAATAAACATGAGAACACATGTTGGATACGAGAGCAAATACCCGCACAATCGGCTGACTCCGAGACCCATTTGCTGGAGCCTGAGACTCTGGCCCCGGCCTGGGGGTAGGGGAGACCGAAGCCATTGTGGAGTTCGCTGGGGCGCAGGGAGATTATCTACGGCTCGCACATGGCACCGGGCGGTCGGTCAGACAAGATTATATGCGAAATGCGAAGCCAAATAACAAGTGTTACTCAAGGCAGCAAATTAATAGCCAACATTTTTCCAAACTAATCACGACAAGTGCTCCGGGTTTGGGACTGACACAGAAAACTTGAACGGCCGACTGGCTTAGATGCCTGGCTCAGAACTGGCAAACGCCAGCTTGCTGGCAAAGACAGATAGATCAGAGCGGAGCTTAAATGCCAGAAAATGCAGTAAGCGAAAAATAAACATGAAACATGAAGAAAAATGAGGGGCAAAAACGTTTCTTGCCCTCCGGGGGTGTTGCCGCTTCGAATCGCTAAGCCAGATCAAGCCTGGTACCACCACCGCCCCCTGCATTCAACTGGCGACCGTGGACAATTCCACATTCGGCGGGAGTGGAACAGAACTTGAGCCGCAGATCCCAGATTCCGACACGTGCCCGGCGACAATGGGCCCGACAAATGCCCATGACAATTGCCGGAATATAAATAGAAAACATTTTGCAAATTTGCGTCCATTGACACTTTGAATGATACAGATCTTGCTGGTCCCGTTTCGGCCACGAAGAGTCACCCTGTTTAGCTGGGGGGTCCGTTGTTGGCCCACGCAAGCTGACAAACCCATACCCTTACCCCTTTCCCAGTGCGCCTCTGTTCTGGCGATACCAATTTCAGCCTTGAGGCAGCAAACCACTTTGTAGGTACAAGAGACGAATGTGAAAAGATGTCAGTGCACTGAGAGAATGTAGTTTGAAATTTTGTCCCTTAAAATAAAATAAAAATAAAATTGTAACTAATTTCTAATTAAAACTAAATAATAATATCGCTAAATATTATTTTAAGGATCGTTTTTTTTTGTTTTCCTTTTATTTTAGGCTTCACATTTATTACCCAATACTAAACAAGAAGATTTATGACTTTAAGCGACTATGAATTATATTTATATATTAAATAAATTACATATTTACTTCATTTATTTACATATACAATAGTTTCGAAATTAATAACTCCAGCATTTGTGCTATATTTCTTTTAGCATTTTAGGTTCAATATTCTTTGCTGTCTTTTGATCTTCCACGACATAATATATTTTTTTAAAGTTTCAACTTTTAAATCTTATATTATTAAGATTTAGGAATTGAATCTAGATATATAAAAGAAAATATTTAACAAAAACAAAACATTTAATTTTCTCAAAACTTATTCCCCAAATGAACATCAAAATTCAGTTCATAATTTTGTTTTCACTGTTAAAATGAGCAATATTCTCAAAGGGGGCGCACAGAAGGGCGGGAAAAGGGGCACTGGGACCGGTCCTGGGTGCATGTAACACAATCAGGAAGTAATTTTTATGCTATGTACCCATAGCATGTGTCGCCGTCATCGTCGACGTAGCTGTTCTTGCTGCCAGGGCCGGTGTGTGGTTGCTGCAGCGAGTGATCTGGCCAGTCAGTTGGGACAGTCGCTCAGGCAGCCAGGCAGGCAGGCAGGCGAGGAGTGGGATTCAGTAGAGTTGAGGAGTTGCTCCGACAGATCTTGAAGCCATGGCTGTTCTTGCGTGCTGACGGGGAAGCATTGCATTGGTGCTTCGTTCCCTTCTCCCTTCAGTATTTCTGGGAGGCACTGGCACTGCATTGATTGCCAAGATGATGGAGACGATGATGTGAGGCAATCGTTTGATCAATCTTGGCCAGTAGTTCAACGTTTACTGTTATTAGTTGCTAGAGCATTTTGATCGTTCCGCATATGATTTTCTTATTTCTTTAAAAGAAAGTTTCTGACAGCAAGAAAATGGGAGTTTATGGGAGAAGAAGATGGGGATTTTTGTGGTAGTATCTTTGATAATCTCCTTATTTTGTCAGAGGTTAGGGAATGGTTTGTCAGTGACGGATACTTTTTATTTATTTAATAAATAAATAATTCATATCCTATAAAATAAACTGGTAACAATAATTAATATTTTTAAACCTCCGAAAACAATCAAAATGGGTTCAATATGTCCTTAATAATTTGCAAGGAATTAATTGATTAAATAAAATAATATTATTAAAAAAATATGTGTTGGTAAGACAAATAAATATATTGAAACTAATTTCATTTGGAATTTTTGTTCATTTTTCTTATCTTTAATTAATATATAATATATTCTTGGCTAGCAATTACAACCCTTTAATAAGCATAAATCGAAATCGGAACCGCTCAGGCCGACACAGAAATTCCACTCCAATCAACAACTCAATCCGAATTATGGCAAGTATCTGTATTGCAATTTGAGCTGCCTCACGAAAGACCTGCGAAATGGGAAACTAACGGAAAACCAACGAATTGTGAAATAATTTGGTAATTTCAAATTTGATGGAAACCAAATTGCGGCAATAGAAATCGATTAGCGCCACGCTTCAACTGCCCAGTAGGAAAAAAAGTAAAAACAAAGCTGCTGAGCCCAAAAAAAAATTAAGTTATCGAAAATAGCTCTAGAAACTGATCGCTAAACGAAGCTCGTGCGGAATGCGTTGGCTCCTATATATATATTTCCCCTACTTTCCGTTCCCTGCTCTACTCTTCGGAAAACTCATTCAGCCATTAAATGCCGTTATCTGCTGATTACACAATAAAAGCACAACCACAAAGCTGCAGCAACAAAGGCTACTGCAGCAGCGCCCAGAGCCAAGAGACCCAATTCGAGGCGCATCTGTGAAAGAGCTGCGAGTGGTGGGGTGGTGGTGGTGGCGACCGGGAACCACCGACGGAGGCAGCAACATGCAATAATATAACGTAACATTTAGAACGTCTTTGTGGCTGCTGCTGCTGCTGCTGATGCTGCTGCAACTCTCTTACCCACAGAAGAGAAGTTGCCGCTGAAATTTCTCGCAACATTTTGCTGTCTTGCATCATTAGGAGATGCACAGAGCAAAAAAACAATGACTTGTAGTGGATTAGTAATTGTGATAAACTGCAATTAAATTTCTTATGTCTGTGTACATTTTCTTAAAATAAATAATATAAAAATATTATGTTGTATTTTTATATTATAATTTTGTTTTTAAAGTCTTACAATTCGTCAAGTTTTCTTTAAATCCATTTAAATAATCTAAGAAAACAAGATGAGAGGTGAACTTTGGGATGATGGGAAAATATTTATTGGTATATTTGTATATATTAACTAAATAATTAATTATTCCCGATTGTTTCAATGGCAGCTAAAATTCCAAATTATGCAAAACAGTGGAAGATACCACTTCCACTTAAAGAAAAGTGATATTTCGATGTAAATAATATTATCTAATTAATTTTGCCTTTGTTCCTAAAGCAGCTATGAAATTAATTAATATCTAAGTTAATAATGTAATTCTAAAATTGAAAATATTTGCCTTTTTCGAAGTTGATGTATTTAAAAGCAATAAATTTATGGAGTATTTGGTTTCCATTTACGACTCTTCTTTTGCAGTTTACCATATCATCCGATTTGATTTTTATTAGTTTTCACAGGAATCCAGAGGCATATCTATGTAACATATATATAATTTTTTTGGACTAATGAAATGTCAGAATTCATCCCTTGTCCCCAATTATTTAAGAAAATTAAAAAGAAGAACTCCAATTGCGATCTTAAAGTAATTTACAGTATTTTTCCATAATTTAAAGGCACGAAATGAGAGGAATATAGTTTAAAGGTAAAATTCTAAAATACAAATATTAAGAAATTATATTTTTCTTCATTTGCAGCCCATTTTAAAGAACTTGTATACATAAAAATTTTATAAATTCGGAATATATGTTGAATTGATAAGTGTTGAAGCTCTTAAAGCCTTCTTCGAATTGTAACAATAATAAGTAAGTTAATGAATGCTAATTAATTTAATTCATATCTATTTTTTGTCATAACTATATTTATGTCTTAATACAATTTGTATTAATATAAAAATATATATATTTATTTATATGAATAAAATACGAAAGAATGAGTAATTTAATAAAGGTAGGCTAGAAATATTACTAAATAACCTTTAAATATTATCTTATAGTTGTTTTCCAATAGTTTTATACATATCCAAAGAAGAAATAAAAATCTTGAATTCAAAAAAGTGAAAAATTGCCTAGTTTCATAAACATCAGTATTCAAGTTTTTGGCAAAAAGACAATTCATTCATATAAATGTATACGTTTATGTGCAAGTTTTTTCTGTTGTTATTTGAACAAGAGGTAAGGGTACTTGGGATGTTGGTTCCATCGCAGTCGACTTTCTTTTCTTATTTTCGAGCTTGGGAAGTGCTGTTGGCGATTGCCTGGGCGACTGCCGCCTGCCTGACTGCCTGCCTGCCTGAATGCCTGCCTGCTTGCTTACCTGAGCTCTGCCTTGTATCTAGGTGCAAGAAATCGAGTCTCAAATTGCGCCAAAGCCGGCAAGTGGCCAGCTCGGCTCTTGGCCATTAGTTATTAGAGCTTGGTCAACGTGTGTGCTGTGGCAGCTCTTGGTATTGGTGTCTTGGAATTTGCAACAAGTTTTGCTAAAATATGATATTACCCAAGCAGGTTGCAGGCAAAAGAAAAAAAAAAAACAAAAATGAATAAAAAAAACTCCAACGAGCGCAGCAGAAATATTTGTTGGATATTTGGAAATGGTCCCCGTTCCCCATTCCCATTTCAAGTGGCCGGGTGAACAAACTCCAAAAGTCACTTCGGTTGCAAAGACTTGAGAAAATGCATATCAAAAATCTTGAGGGGAGAGCAGGGAGTTGTGAGCATCGTAAGTTTTTCCCCATTGATTGACGTTGATTGCTGGTCTGGACTGTCTTGTTTGTCGCGCGTTTATTGAACTAATTTACGGATTCAGAGCTGCATACCCGGTACCCATAGTCGGGGATGTGTATAAAGAGGAAAATGTTGTGAATTTTGAAGTAATCAATTCTTAAATAACGACCAATTTTACAGTTAACGTTATAATATATACATTTTTTTCCATTTGTTTCTTTTAGACATCTTCACCACAGCTAACCTTTTTTATCTTATTTTTATTTTGAAAAAAAAAGTACACATAGCTACAATAACCTTTCATATTTTATACCATCAAATACTACACATGATTCCCACAATGTTAAAGCATTGAAGCATTTATGAGATAAATTTATTCCTCGTCAAGTCAAACATTTTTCAAAAGCTTGCTAAAATATCTCCCACAGTTCAAAGAGTATTGTGCCATAATAAATTGATGCAAATGAACTTTTGACCAATGAAGGTCAATTGCCTTTTGTCAGTGTTTCTGTGTTGTTTGTTATGCCATGTTGTCATAGCCACGAGACAGAGACAGATGAATGGAATGGAATGGATGAGGCTCCTCGAACCCACTCGGCTAAGCATGGGCTAATTATGAGCTGCAGACCGACCCACCGCCAGTCACCGGGTATACAAACATAAACTAATTGAATATAACCCCAAAACCGAAACAGAGACAGAAAAAAATCGAAGAAAAATGCCATAATGGGTTCACTAATTGCTTCAATTAGACATCGACCGAGGCTCTCGAAGGCAGCAGCGGCAACAGCAACAGCAACAGGTGTGCGAAACGACCGACAAAGTTGTGCAATTGTATCTACGAGTATATCTACGGGGCTCAATTGCGGTCCCTCGGCACTCGGATCTCTCTATTGTTTTCGAAAGCTTACGATATTTTGTTGTTGCTTCGCTTTTGCGGTCACACCTTTGAGGATTTTTCAATTAAACGATCCGCTGACCTTGATACCTGGGCCCCGCAATCAAGTTTCTAAGTGCACAGATCAATCGCTGCAGCTCTCAAAGTCTCCTCAATTCCGTCTTCACTCACCTGAAAGAAGGGAAAACATTTAAAAAGATTCATTAGTGTGTTATTAGATGCAAGAACACGGCCATAAGACGAACAAGCACACTTCCTTATTGCCTACGGGGAGATCCCTAATCTGGTTGGCCATTAAAAACCAAGAAAATCTTAAATACACTGAGACATTTTAAGGGTTTAATAGGGTTTCTTAAAAATAATTGTAGAATGCTTCAATAATTCCTACTTGTTAGATTACACTTAGCCACAATTACTTTGTTTACAAATTATTAACATATGTAAATATTTTAATTACAAAATTCTATAAACATTTTCCTCGGTGCCATTAACTCCTTTATGCTAAAGTGATCGCAACGAAGAGCTCGCTGGCATAATGAATTGTCAATCATTATGCAATCTTCGAGTGAAAAATGATGCAGCAGGTTTCTGTGCTCTTTTAGCCAGAGAATGCGTGGGCCGCCAACATTTAGACAGACTCCGAGACAGTCAGATAGTCAGACAATGTTGTGATGTGCAACGGGGTCTTAGATCTTTTGCCGTGGCATGTGGCGCTAGAGTAAAAGGCTCCAGAGGGAGAAAGAGCCCCAAACTCCAACTCGAATCTCGAATCTCGAGTCTTGGAGTCGGGCCCATCATTTATAACTCGGACAGCTCTCCGTTCCTTTCCCCTTGTCTGTTGGCTTTTGGCGTTAATCAACGTGGCGTTTTCGTTTGCATACAGAAAAATATTATACAGCGTGTATAATCGGCCCTTTTACGAAAAGAAAGACAACATGAACGATGATGGATGCCACAAGTTTGGATCATAAATTGAGCTTGTTCCTATCTTGGATGGAAAGATGGACAGATTTGCGGAGGCGTCATTGGTTAGCCTTGTCAACACGCCCAGCCTCAATGGCTGTTGGGAAATGATTTTGTCATCTGCGATCAATGGCGATGGGAATGAATGAAAAATTAATTAAAATTATATTGGGAATCTAAGAAAGAAGTGAGTTCTAAATTGAGAAAATGAGATGGAAGTTGTTATTGGTTTTATAAAGGTTACAGGTTTTATTACAAAAACATATGTTGATTAATAAACAATCTAATAAAAACCCGTCATTAAATTATATTTAATCATAAGCTGTTCTTACCAAAAATATCATTACCGAGCCCAAAGGCAAAGACAAATTGACAAACAAAGAACTAATGAAGGCCTTTATGACCAACTGTGATTGCCAAAGCACCGCAGGAAGTAAGTTATTGATTTAGTCATTACCTCGAGCTCTAATTTTCAATTTATTCGTAAATTGGTTATTTCACAGTAGTTGTAATACCGAAGCAAGCCTACATTGTTGCTGTTCTCAAGTGAATGGAACTTCCTTTGGGGCGACAAAAGTGCACTTGTTGTGGTCATAAAAAATTAATAGAGTTAACTATTAACTTGTCAGTCAGCCCCAAAGAAGTCAGTCATTTTGCCAGAGGCGCCAATTGTGTAATAAAGAAGCATACACAGAAAAAAATAATCTAAATTGTTCTAAGTGCAACGTGCAATGTTTGGGGTAAATAAATAAACAAAAAAATCAAGAAGGGTCCAAAATTATTTATTATTTATTATGTATTATTAGTTACTTAATTTCCTTTATCTTTAATTTTTGAAGAACGCCTAAAACAAAGTTTAGTTCATAAGAATTTCAAAGATTCTTCAAAGCTTTTATTTTGTTTTTAATATAAATTATTTTCCCAAGAGTTACTATAAAATTCGAGTGTAATTTTTAGCTATAAAGCCTACTGGTAGAAGCGACTCACAAGTCGTCAATCATTTTCATTTCTTTAAACGTGTCAAATGACGGTCGCGAGCGGAAATCGTTCACTAGTGGCTACTTTTTTATGGAGAGGGGACTGGGTTGGGGTAACCATCGGCGTCTGGGAGAGCGGCTATTGGCTTTTTAAATGCACCTTAATGCGATACGTGTTACACCGAGATGGGAGGGGAATGGAAAAAAAAAAACAATAAGAAACAATTGCAACACCGGCTGCCACGCCTACGAATCTGCAGCAGCTGCAGCAGGAGGCGGACTCTTTTTGCTTTTATTTGTAATTACTGCGAACGAAAGACACTGTTGAAACGAGCTGGAAAAACTATACCCATGGCTTGGTAACACAAAAAGGAAATTACGCGGAAATCAAACATCAAATGTCTCCCAGGTGATTTTGCAAGGAGCCATTACCATTATTATGAAAACGTTAGAGCGACCATTTCCACCTATTTTTCTTCTTTTTTTTCTTTTGCTCTTCTCTCCGACTGCGCTGTATATTGCATATGAGCACAATGCGCGAAGTCAGATGACAAAAAACAAAAGCTGCAGCAGCAGATGAAAAATAAAACAAGTACCCACAAAAAACAATACACGAACTTGCACAAAACTGCAGCCGGCAAATGAAAAAGTTGAGTAATATCTTGGATGGGCAGGCTGGGCTCAGAAAGATGGGTAGAGGTCCCAAAGGAGGAGCGAGTATCGAATGGGGAATTCGCTGGAGAAGGCACTTAAAGATTATTAATGGTCTGAGCCACAAACATAAATAAATTACAGAAATATTTAAGGAATTAATAAACCTGTTAGACATAAAACATATTATTTTAATGAACAATGGGTAGCAAAGTTTTAAGCAGCTTTTTAGGGGATTTTAAACCTTTCTTTCATTCATTTCGTTATTTTACATTTAATTATTAAAAATATAGAAAAATTAAATTATCAATATATATTCAGTCTGTTTGTCCTACACTCCCCGATATTTCCACAGATAAGTATCTGTGGAGCAAACATTTTATTAAGCCTAGCCCATAGGCTTGATGAGCACAATAAAACCACAGCTCAGTTAGAAATATAGCCTCCGACTGGGTCTGCCGCCTGTCAGTTCGTCAATGCAACCACCATCCTCCATCCTCCACCCTCCACCCTCCATCCCTCGAGAGCCCCATTGCTCATCACTCATAGCGGCTTCGTTTGGCGACAGTGACGGCTTTGAAATCCAATACGCGATCTTTCGCAGTCATCGTCATCTCCGTTAGACGCTCCGTCACGTAAGTCCCGCCTTGTCTTAGCTCGCCGTTTTATGTAATTACAAGAAGCAAGAAAAAAAGCAGCAAGGCAAAAAACCAGAAAGAATGCTTTTGGTAGACTAATAAATACTCAGCTATAAGCTGTTGTAATAATAGAATCTATATATCATGTAATAATAATACTATTTATATTGCTATAATAATATAATATTAAAAGCATATTTTTAAACTCTTATTATGATCAAAGATAGTGATTCTTTTAGCTCTCTCAGTAATTAAAAAAAAAAAATTAGGCAAAAATGGTTTGACTTCTCACTATTAAGGTTGAATAAATACATTGTGTATGTTTTCGAGGAATATTTTAAATTCAATATAATATCATTTCAAGTTCTCACGAAAATTCTCAAGATACACTTGCAACCTATAGAGTATCGCTAAGACCATGTGTTCTCTGTGTCGTTGTCAGTTTGAAATATGACTATAAACAATGTGCAGAGAGAATTCTATAGTAGACTACTTTTTTTTGACTTGCTGAAAGGACCTGAAAGCTTAGATTATTCTTTACTTTGCTTATGTGTTTCGTTTGGTTTTGCAGCTTTCTTCACCTTTTCTGTTCAGCGCCATTTTTTTTGCCTTTGAATTGTTTGTGGCATTGGTGGTCTTGCCAGCGTTTACCGTTAGCAATTGGAGGCCCAGGAGAGGCGAGCATTCAATTAGCTCAACTTCGGGGTGGGTGGAAAAGGGAGGAGTTCGAGTTGGCCCACGCAGAGAACTCCATCCACTCCGCGCTCTCCAACGCTGACAGTTACAAATGCATCACTCGCCTAGCGAGTCGTGGGCTAATTTGCGGTTTCAGCTTGCAGCCAAACTAATTAACATATAAATTTAGAGGTGTTGCACTTTGTATTTATTTATGAATGAAACTGACAGAGACAAAGAGAGATGGCTGATGGCAGGTCGTGGAGGTGGAAGAGGAGGATGGGAAGTGGCAGGGCACTGAGAGAAGTCGATGAATTAAGTAGAAATAAAAGTACTTCTATAAATTTTTTTATAAAGATTGAATATAAAAACATATATCAATATTTACATAATTTGGAAAGATATAAAAAAAATTTTATTTTTTGAAGAGATCAATCAACCAACTTTATAAAAAAACAAGAAAGGAAGCTAACTTCGGTTCGCCGAAGTTTATATTATTATATTATATTATTCTGAAATAATAATAAGTGGTCAATTCCCAAATTTGATTAAAATATTTTGAGAAATAGCGAAACTCTGAATTTTGTATTATTGTTTATGATTGTTCCTATGGCAACTATAGGATATAGTTGTCTAATTTCCATGAAATTAAAACTAAGATTCTCAAACAATATTAAGTGGCCAAATCTCAAATTTGATGAAAATATGTTAAGAAACAGCGAAGTTATGATTTTTTTTATTATTTGTCTGATTGTTCCTATGAGAGCTATAGGATATAGTCGTCCGATTTTCATGAAATTAAAATCGAAATTCTAAATTAATAATTAATGGCCAAATATCAAATTTGGTGGAGTTTTGTTGAAAACTGACAAAGTTATAATTTTTTTTTCGAAAGTTTTACCGATCGTTCCTATGGCAGCTATATGATATAGTTGTCCGATCCGGCCCGTTCCGACATATTTACGAGTGAGAGTATATAGAAGACTAACTGCAAAGTTTCATTCAGATAGCTTTAAAACTGAGGGACTAGTTTGCGTAGAAACGGACAGACAGACGGACAGACGGACAGACGGACAGACTGACAGACGGACATGGCTAGATCGACTCGGCTGTTGATGCTGATCAAGAATATATATACTTTATAGGGTCGGAGCTGTCTCCTTCACTGCGTTGCAAACTTCTGACTGAAACTATAATACCCTGCAAGGGTATAATAAAAGAAAATATAACTTATGATTAACAAATTCCTCAATATAGTTGGCTTTATCATACCAATGGATTCAATACATCTAGACGATTTTTAGCAACATTTTGTACGCTTTCAATGATCTAGAATCTATATTTTCTGTCAGTGCTTCAATCTGCAATATGCATTTCGTTCTCATATGCCAGCCAAGGTCGCCCTCAGTTCCGTTCAGCTTAAGGCAGCATCGACAACAGTCGATTGCAGTTTATGGCCAAGAGTTTAGCTAGCCAAGATTTATTGGCATGTTATTCTAATTGCTATTTATTAGCGGTGGGAGACAGTGTCCACAGAACTGCAGAGCTGCAGTCTCAGTTATTCAGTTAGTCATTCCATTCATTCGTTCATTCAGTCATTCCGCAGCTGTCAGGCCGTCAAGTGTGCAAATTAGTTTGTTTGGTTTGGTTTTTATGCATGTGCTTAACCCACTTGTCTGATGTTTATTTCGAATTGCTCACTTGAAGCCAGCAGAAATAATTACAATATGTATAAATATTTTATGTTTGGGAGGGGTATGACAGTGATTTCCCAACAAAAACCAATTTTTTTCAAAAATTCACTGAAATCTTAAAAGATTATCATGAATATCAAACATTTTTCTACAACTAGAAACCAAATTAAGAGTCTAACACTTCCCCACAATTAGCAAGCACATAAAAATCAAATAATTTGATGCAATCTTCGCTGTGTGTATCCACAGGTACGATCGCAATTGATAGCTTCCATTTCCATCTTCCGTTAATTGCGATTAATGAATTTGCACCGTGTAGACGATTTTCAGTTAATATTCTAATTTGTGTTCCTTTCCCGGCCTCCTACCCCGGCACTTGTAATTAGTTTTGAGAGGAAATTACCAACGACTACGCACACTGTGGGCGTTGAAAGGAAAATGAAACCAAATGAAACTCATCCATATCGGTATGCCGCCGTTCTAGAAAGATAGAAAGAGAACGGTCGACCGTAAAATGTTGGATGCTCATTTTAATAGCGGATTCTCTTGGCCATCAAAAGCCCATAAACCGAGTCTGGGCCCGCGCTCGACCGCAAATCGCAGCTATTACCGCTAGAGATACAAAATAAATATGCAGCATTTCGTGTAAATCGCCCACCAAGCCAAAACACTTCCTTTATAGAGCCCGGGGAGACCGACCGACCGACCGACTGAGTGAGAGGCCAGCTAATGCGTGCATAATTTTTAATAAATATTTTTCAAGATCTCCCAGCTGCAGTCGCAGACTGCCCGTGGAGGCCGTCCGAAAACGCTTCCTGGTTTAATTAATAAGCTCCAGTCGGGGCTCAGCAGCTCCAACTGGCCGGTGGCCAGACCAAACTTGTCAATCAGCAGCATTTCAGAAGCGGTGACCAGGCTGAGCATGATGATTGGGATTATCAATTTCATTATCAAGTCCAGTTTCAGATCTGAGCAGAAACTGAGGTGGAAGTTGGGAAAACATAAATTGGATGACGATAATATATAGTTTGATATTAAAACCGGAATAAATATATGGCGTATATCAGAATATCGATAATTTATCGTTTTAAAATATCAGTAGAACCTCGATATATCTATATTTTCCAACATCCCCAATAAATTTATAACTAATCCCAAATATAACATCAAACTTTTTCCATTTTTGATGTAACAAAATAATTAAAATTCAACGAATTGGTACAACCATCGATAGGTTTAACATCGCTTTCGATTATGCTGCCAACACTGATTCACTTCCGCTTGTTGGCTCCATTCGGGAGCAGGTACTAGTACATTGAACTCCCCTGCTCCACAGCATCGCTCAAGGCTTCCACCCATTGCCTCCTCACGCAAAAGTCGTCATTATGAAAATATTCCCCATTTCCCCGCTCATTTCCCCCGCGTCTCCGGCAAAAGCTTATCGGCTGCTGCTCAGCCAGCGCTTATGTTGCCCACGTGTCCATTCGTCCGACCGTCCAACTTTCCGTCTGTCGTCGCTCGAGCAGGTTTTCCTTTCTGGAAATTATGCACTTTGTATGCAGAAAAGTTGGCGTGGCGATAAAAATCTGCATAATTTCAAGACGTAAGTTTATTGCCGTTTCCTAGCGCTCAACGCGAGCGGGAAAGATGCTTGGCGGACGGAGAGGTGGATGCGAGTGGCAGCCGCAAGAGTTTGTCTCTGCATTCTCCCCTCGTGGCCTGGCCTGGCTTGGCCCTTTTATAATCGTAATCAATATTAAGTTATATGATAAATTATCGGATACCAAATTGCAGCATTTAACTTGTCAGGGGAAATTACGGAAATTATGCTCAAAAATAAAAGTTTCGGCGACAGCAGGACTTGAATTATTTTTGGAGCTCCAGTTAACTGAGAGTATTTATTAAGCGCCAGTTAATTTTGACTGTTTAAATTTTTCGTAAAAGATACAATAATGTAATTATTTCTATTGGAAATATGTATTACATAAAATAGTAAATTAATTTATTTTTTACAGAAAGTTAGGTAAATTTAGGTTTACAAGAAGAAACTAAAGCTAAATTTTTATTTTTATTTTAATTAAATGTATCTATTTGTCCTTAAGACATATCCAAATTAACTTGCTCAATAATATAAATTTTATCGAGATCTAAGATACCTCCATTTGCCTTTTTTATAAATTATAATAAAAAAAAACACATTCATCTCTAGCTCAACTATTAATAAATGCTCACAAAAAAAAAACAAGTAATAATAAATAAAGTCTCCGGTGGATAATTGTCTAAATGTACTTTCTTTCCGTTACCGCTTCAGCACCACAATCCGGCCCGCCCTTAATTCACGGAACTGTATGAAAACTGTATGTTTCGGCCTCTCCTTCCGACTTTCTTGGATCTGCGAAACTGGAAAGGCAGTCAGCACACGGCTCACCACATCCGGTTAGTGGCTGCGACTGCTTCTGCACAAATGTTAATTAAATACCTGTCCATCTATTAAAAAACATACGTAAATTTATGTTGTTAACAAGGAAGTGCGCTCTGCGCATGCGCACACTTTTATTATTATCATCAGCATCGCCGTCGTTGCCAGAGCTGACCGGGGCTCAATCACACACATCAGGCGGCAGTGTGCGGCCACCATTCGGCCATTTGGCCTGTCCATTTCTACCTGTCCGCCCGTACCGCCGCCCCTTGCCACCTGCCGCCACCTGGCCCAAGTGCCCCAATGGACACCATCACCGTCCAGATGCTGCTTGCTGCTGCTGCTGCTGCTGCTCTCTATTGAGGCAAGGCCTGTAACTGTTTGCAGCCATTTGCATATGTCGCCGAACGTTTGCGTTGTGGCTTTAACGAAGCGCTGCTGTCGCCACGTCGCTACGTTATTCGCTAATTGGTCGAGATAAAAATCGCTGGCAGGGAGTGAAGTGACGACGTCGACCAGCCGCTATCCTCCATCCTGCATCCTCTATCATCCACTTCCCCAGTTTATAAGAAAGAGGAAGATGATGTGGGAGAGGCGTGGCTGGAGCTGGTCCATCAGCTGATACAACTGTGGATGCACTAACCACTAAAAAGTCTAGTCAGAAAGGATTACGGCTATATTATTTTTCTAAATATTTAATTGAGTTTTAATTAGGTTTTTATTTTTTAAACCTAAAAAAAAGCATTAATATTGCTTTAGAATAATTTTAATTGAGTTAGCATTTTAAGTATTATTCAGTAATTCAAGCAAACTATTTGTAACCTAAATTAAATTGTACTAAATATTTATGTATATTTAATTTCTTATTTAAAATTTTCTTTAGGTGTACAGTAAGGCAAACTGTCATCATTTCTTGGTCTGTCCCCTTGCCCGTTCCCGTTTTCTCGGCTCCCCAAACCAGTGGCACTTTCTTTGCGAACCGAAAAAAAAAACAACAAATCGGTGGCTGTGAGTCGCCTCTTTCCCGCCAGATGCTGTCAAATATTTTCTCAAGTGTTTCTGCTTTTCGCACCACCCCGCCAACGCCTCGGAGTCGCCACCCATGTCAACCCTACCGCACCCCCTTGGGGTGGACAAGGCTGGCAATTTGCTTTATGGGATTTACTTGTAGTGGGGATAGGCGGTTTGGCATTTTTGGGAAAGTGGACATCGGAAATTTGGTTAGCCTTAATGCATTCGAAGTGTGAGTTTGATTTTTATATATATTTTTTTCGAGCTTCAAAGCGAGCTGGTTTTCCAAGTGCGAATTTCTTTAAAAAAAACAAACGAGAAAACATCTTTAAAATAAATGTCTTATTTCTAGGAGCCTCACCTTAAAATTATGAAGTTCATAAACTATTTTAAATTCAACATCTAGCATGTATTTAAATCTGAGAGATTGTAATTCTAGTGGATAAACATGTTATGAATAAAATAGACACTCACCTTTGTTCTGTACAATGGATTGCTGAAATCCCAATCTGGCGCCACAAATAAATATCCGCATTTAGAGACCTTTCGTGATGCCTAGAGAAAAAAATATAAATTTGTGTTAAAAAGTATGTGATAATCATGTCTGTTGTATAAGGCTGGTAAAAAAAAAACATTTCAATGCTAATTGATTATGGAATTTAAATGACATAATTTTGACATAAACTACAGCAAATTATGTAAATATTTCTCAGAGGTTTGATAACAAAAAGGCAGCATTATAAAATCCAAATTTATTATTCTCAATTTGCAAAATAAATCAATTTAAAAACTACGTTGGCGAAAAACGTAAAGAAAACAAATTTGGTTATCATATCTCGCTTATCACCACCATAAAAAAAAATAAAAACAAAAAAATGAATGTATTTTTAATTCAAAAATTCCAACTTTTTCTTAGCCAGCCTTTTGAGTTTTTGGTTTTTATCTTTGCCTGCTTATCGCAGCTTTTCGTTATATATGTGGCACACGTGTTAACTTTACCGCAACCAGGTGTATGATACATACTGACATGTATATATATTGGTCTTAGCCATGACTAATGTTAATGACGCACGAGAATTCAACTGAATTTGTGGCTTTTACTATTCCATAAATAAAATAAATTAATAACTGTCTTTGTTAAGTCTTTGTATAAAAAATATTTAAGGTTGAAAAAGTACTACTTATAATGAATTTACAATAAACACGACGACAGCTATTATTTATAATTTAAATGAATTATTAGCCATAATATAAAATAATAAATATATTTATTATTTCAAGAAAATTTGAATTTGTATTACTAGATATTGCATTATTTTAAGTGTTTTACAATTAAGGCTAAATTAATAAATACAAATGCGTGAAGCATATAATTCGTAACTACAAAAACTTATGGTTTAACTTGGATAATTGTGTACAATTAATATGTAAAATTAATTTACTGGTGATCAACAATTTAATCCATAAAGTAATGTATATGTTTTTGTTAAAATAAAACAAAAATAAAGTAGAACTAAATTAATAATACAATTCAAGATGATCTCCCAATTAAGCCGCCTTGTGTCAGCGACCTTACCACCCTCTGGAATTGCCTAGGATTCCGTCCAATTTCTTGATCCCGAACGACCCCGATCATGTCTTGTAAGCTGACACCACAAAATGTATACAAAACAATAAAATCACAAAAAGTAAGGCTAGAAATGTGTAATACGGTAGTTCCCGGCCACTCACTCGACTCGGTGCCAGACTATCCAGCAACTTAACAAAGTTGGCCAAAAAAAACACCTCCTCCGACCGACCGCTTCCCTTCGAGCCACTCTACTCTATATATTCCATTTTTTTCTTTTCTTTTTTTTTTGGGGTCTCTGGCTGTCTGGTTTGCAATTACGCTGGCTAATTTTATTTATCTGGTTTGTGTATTTTCCCTCTTTTTTTCTCGTTTTATGATATTCTCTGCGATTTCAGTGGTTGTTGTTGTCGGCGGTGGGTCGTTTAAATGCGCCATTAACATTGATTTATGTGAAAAGTCGCACGTTTGTATTCAAATACTAGCTCGGCCAGAGAGAATGAGTGAGAGACTTGCAAGTTGCAACAGTAGCAGTAGCAGCCTTCGCTGCAGTTGCAGTTGCAGTTGCAGTTTGCAGTCTGCAGTCTGCAGTCTGAAGTCTGCAGCAGCAGCTGTCAGGCTTTCATCAGGTTAAGTCAGTCGACACGTTTTCCACATAAATTTCAATGGGTCCGAGGAGTTAAGTGACAGAAATGGGCTCAGCCTTAGTGGTAGCACCTTCTAACGACCCGTTGGCGATCGGGCTCACACGATCACCGAATTGCGATCTACTTTTGTCACATTACAAAACACCATTTGGCGGCAAAGCCGATCTCCAGAGTCCCGTTGGCTACTCGTAGTACCCAACAACGTAGCCTAAGCCCCACTCTGGGGACAGGCACACATTCAAACATAAATTATCAATGCCAGTCTGGTTCTTGTTTTCGTTTTTCTGTATTTTTTCTGGTCGTTTTGCACAAATGACAAAAAACAATTGTAAAAAAATCGTGACTAAATGAGTCACAATTGTCTTCCAAATTGTGCGAATTGTTATTTTCGTTTGTTGTTTCTATTGATTCAACACAAGACACAATATGCTAATGTGGCAAGGGCCTGAACCCAGCTAACTTCAGCGACTTATAAAAGTTATGTGCTGATTTCAGATTAAGTTTGAGTTCGCATTTCGTACACAAACATGCCTCATGCTTAATTGTTCCAGAAGCCCAACCCAACTTCTGTTCTTCGGGTTATTTTTCAGAACGAATCCAAACGACATTCTGGAAATGTATGCATCGCGCATGACGCTGCTGACACACAAAACACAAAATGGGGAGACTTTCAGGCTTAAAGGGGGGGCGTTTTGGAGCTGCGCGTGCAGAATTTTGAGTGAGCGGTCGGGGGGCCAGCCAGGGCGTGGCTACGCCTCCAGCCTGTGGCTAATGAAGCCAAGCTCGCCGTGCAAATGTGGGCCGACCCCAAACAAAAGCCCCACTGATTGATCGCGCCAGATCCCCAGCGAGTGAGTAACTTGAGCACAAGTACGAATGCTAATGACAAATCAAAAGATTGTGGACAGGCACTTGGGAGCTCCGCTCTGGCAAAGCCAGAGACTTTGTTTTGGATGGAAAATGTTTAAAGAATTCGGTGTTATGTTGTAAGTTTTTAATAAAAAACAAGATACATGTATTTTGTCGAGTATCATATTAAAAATAAATATTTAACCAGTGTGAATGTTTATTATTTTATCCCCTTCCTCCTTTATATAAACAAATTAAATCAAATCAAATGCCTTTTCAAGCTTTAACTAACGATGAAGGCAAGCTGGTAACTAATGAATATATCCTAGACTCCATCAAGAATTAAATACAGTAAATACTCTATAATATGAAGTCATGCAAACGAAATTACACATGAAAAGAAGCTACTCCAGGCTTAGTCTCAGCCTCATACTTACTGGTTCACTCAGACCCGTTCGCTGTTGCGCAAGCGTGCAAGATACGAATAGAGAATGCATTCGGTTAGTTATAGAATTAAATAGTATTGGGGGAAAAGTCTTGTTTAGATAGAGAGAGACACAAAAGAGAGGGGTGAGAGACAGGTCCAAATGACTCAATTAACGGCGGCGAAGATGACTGCGATGATGCTGATGCATTTTGACATTTAGCCACATTCAAGATGACATTCAAGAGGCTCGATGAAGATGAAGGCGAGTCCCAAGCTCAGCAAACTCCGGCTGCAGAGCCAAATGAATTTAAATTGCATGAGACCGGGTTGTTTTCGATTTAATTTGATAACAAACCAGAGGCAGAGGCAGTGGTAGTGGTAGAGCCGAAACGACGACGGGTCGTCGCATACTTATGACTGTGAAATGTCAAATCAAAAGTCACGTTTTTCACTCACCGCGCGCTGATTTATTGGCAGCGGCTGGGCCATTAACTGAATTGTACCGCTGGCCATAAATTGGCTCTGGAGCCCCGCTGGCTGCCTAGCTGGGGAGCTGTGGAAAATTTCACTTTTGCTGCAGTGGCTAATAAGCCAAAAACCGATTGACAAATAAACAATTTGTGGCAGCAGCCCCTCCACATATCACGTATGCGCACACACATCTGTATTTGTCCGTACGTATACCAAATACTGTGTTTAGCTAGTAGACTCACGCACACGTGGATCATGTCCAAGTCAAAGTCAAGCCAAGTCGAGTCACAAAACCGCTTCGACTTCGAGTTGTAAGTTGGAGTGGAAAGTTGTTTGCAGCCTCGGCCTCTTGAATCTCGTTGAATCTCTTGGGCTTTTGACTCAATTTCAGCCTCAGTCGCAGTCCCAGTCTCAGTCCCAGCCCCACTGCTGTTTGCTTATTTATTTTTGTTTATTTATACATGTGTATTTTCAATCTGGCCGCTGCAGTTGTTGTTTCGCTTTGAGTTTCTAAGTTGCGGCTTAATAGGCAAGCGGCAATAACCGGCGGATAGCCAGCATCCTCAGCCGCAGCGATAACAACAACAACAACAACAGACTAAATCATCATTAGCCACCACCATCCATCCAAATGGCAACAGGTTTTCCAGGGTTGCGATAAACCATTTTTGCTTTTGCCATCTTTGATAACTAATTTCTTAAAAAACTTTAAAACTATAATTTATTTGAAATAATATTTAATTATAAAGAATAAATAAGAAGTGATGCCATTTTTCCTTTCATATTGTGTCTTCAAAATTCAATTCCCATTATGAGACGACTGAATCGCAAATGACTTTCCTAACATAATTAATTGTGGAATTTCTACTCAGATAAAGTACATGGGAATTTTTAAATAGAATCACTACATAAGGAAGTAATAATAATTATTAAAATACCTCCAGCTTCTGAGGTTTATCTCGTGAATATTATTTGAGAGAATTGTAATAACATTTCCTTATAATCACTTAATGAAAACAATTTATTTTTTATATAAATTATTCGATTGGGTGGTTAATTTGTGAGAAAAGCTTTTTCGAAGCTCTTCCCACTTCGAATAAAAACGAAAGTGACTGCCCAAAAGGGCCGCTGTCCGCTGATCTTAGCCCGCGATTAAGCCAATGATGGCTAATCTCAGGTCATTCATATGTATAAGTATACGCTGTCGTACCTTAACCACCGCCACGCATGGCAGCGATTCCGACATGAAATATGATTAATAAGTTTCGCACGCTTATTAAGTCTCCCACTCCCGATGGCAGGGAAAAAGACAGAGAGCCAAGCTGGCAGATGAAAGTGGTTTGCGATCAGTTAAGACACTGGTTGATTGACTGCTCATAAGGGCTTTGGACGGTTCAATGCAATAGTACAAAACGGGCAAGGTTGTAAGGCAAGGGGTATATGTATGTTGCCTTGAGGAAATGTAGTCTCTCTAGTTTTAAATAATAAGGAAAATTGCATTTAACTTTAAGCTGTCTTCCAAATATTCTGCCCATATGATAGTATATTACATAATATATTTTATAAAGAGTTTAGAGAGAGAAAATTCGGCAGTCTTATATCTTTAATTCTTTACAAGCTCTAAACTTCTTCTTTTAGCCAACAAATTCTACTTTGATATAAACCCTGTGATAACATTCATTGTCTTGACTTAAAGAAATCCAAAACACCTTTGAAAACGTATTCAAGGGTATCGAAAATCGAAAGCAAGAAAGAAATCGAAAGCGAAACTGCACAACGCCAGCGAACCTGAAACAGAGAGCCGAACATCAAGTGCAACACACTGATGAACCGTCGCGTCGTCGAGCGGCCAAAAAGGAGCAGTGGCGCAGTGCAAAGGGTGCCAAAAGGGGGGACCGCCGAGTGGCAAGTGTACGGCACGGCATGGCATGGAATGGCATGAAAAATACGGTGTGCGCCATGGCATTGGGTAGCAAGTGTGACTGACCAGCAGCTGAGAGGCACAACTGCAGTTGGAAATGAAAGCGAATGCCGAATGGCTGTCTGTTGTTGCTGTTGCTGCGGTTATTGTATCTTCCAATGGTTCAGTGCACGGAGAGAAATTACTTTAAACTTTTGTAGAAAGTATAAATTTAAATTTATAAAGACTAGTTAAGGGCTCAGTGAAGAAGACAACTTTAACGAAGTAGAATAACACTTCTGTAAACTTAGAAAAAGGTTAAAATAATTATAGAAAGTAATACAATGAATATAATAAATATAAACAAATCAAAATGTACTATTTTATGCATAAGCTGGGTAAGTATGAATAATATTTAATATTATATCTAAAACTTCCTCCAGTCTAAGAGCCAATGAATCCTTCATAAAGTGTGTAAGGTCAATAAATACTTAAAATAATATTGAATAATGTGAGGCTTTCATATTATTCTTAAAATTTTTATTAAATACCATATAAAAAGCTATCAATAAAATAATAAAAAATAAATTGCCATCAGTATTGTAAAAAAATTCCCTGTGTGGTGGTCGCCTGCGGTGCTCGGTCGCGCTTCAAGCTCCATTTACGAAGCGCAGAAACAAAAAAAAAAACAAAGCGGATCGAAGCGAGGGCCAAACAGATAAGTCCCAGCGAATGGAGAAGAAACCCGGGTAGGGGGCAGACAGCATGTCTGTCTTCTGGCCCGATCCGGAACCACTGGCAGCGATCGAATCCGATTCGGGGCGAAGCAATGCATCCCCACATCCGACGACGACCAGTTCTGCCGGGCACGCCAAGAATTTCGCCTGCCCTCGCCCTTGTCATCGCCCAGCTAGAGCGGGAAAGTTTGAAGCCTTTACTTTGTTGCCGTCTCAGTGCCCCGGGAGTTATTAACATAACATAATATTGACTTGGACGGGCCGTGACCATTGTGTAATATTTAAGAAAACATAAAGTATTGGAAATTTCGTTTTCTGGTTTCGCTCTTTCTCTTTCCGATCGCCAAGCAGTTTCACTTTCGTTGGATGCTGTGGGAACTGCATCATGTGCATCATGCTGGGCATGCACCACCGGATCGCATCGGGTTGGATGAGATCACCTGCATGGGTGACATCGTTTAGGCCGGGTAATTAGTCATCATTATGGAGTGGAGAAAGGGCATTGGGATGAGATAAATATGGGTGCTTCCGATAAGTCAAAATTGGTTTTGTTTTATTTTTATTTATTTTTTCAAAGGGAAAACTGTTGATTTTAAGTTTGGGTTTGATGTAAAAACCTTTAAATGTAGATATAATCTTAATAATTGTATTGTAAAACCCTCACCTAACTTTATAGCTAATCTTATATTTGTTTTTATTTCTCTCTCTATTTTTATAACAAAACCAAACACAAATCTAACCGCAAAATCAAATTATAAACCAAAATTACAAGCCCAAATGATAACAATTAAAGCTGCCATGATGAAGGCTCAAAAAAAAGAAACCTCAGCCTCAAAACCGGCTAATTAAAATCCCAAATAAAAATCATAAAATCCATAAAAGCCAAACAAAACAAGTAATAAAGATATAAATAGAAATGGAATAAAAATCTAGTCATTCCATCAATGAATCCCCTAAGATCACATAGCAATTACCCTGCTTTTATATACGGGAAATTACAATAGAAAAACTGTTTGAAATTGATTTTCTTGAGGGGGAAAACAACGCACTGGCAGCCATAAAAAATTACAAAACAATTGTTTAAAGACAACATTTCACTTTCAATGGACGGGGGCAGAGGTGAAGAAGGGTGTGCTGGACGCAGGCTTTTATTGGTGGCTTCATCATCTTTCGCATCCAAGAGACTGCTGCTGCTGCGTGGATGATGTGGAAGCTGTGCCGCTGCTTGCCGCTGGTCGTTGCCTCTTCATTTGAAAGCGCGCGGCATTTGAAATCGACGTTCGATGGTGGAAAATCGTGCAAACGGATTTACAAAGTAAGTAAAAGTAAAAATCACCTTCAATGCTTTTTAGCTTCTTGTGCGCCGTATATGTTTGCATTTGATTGTTTCTTTTTTGTTATACGAGTACGGGTATTTTTTGCCTTTTTATTTTTATTGCCGCACATGAGCTTGCAAGTTGCCGCGATCCAACCCCGAGACTCCATGCCACTCCGCTCCGGGTTTTGGGCGATAGACATCGCACATACACTCGCTCGCACAGGTCGTGTCTGGCGACTTCGACTTCGACTTCGACTTCGACTTCGACTCCATGATGCCAATCCGACGAAGACGCAGACGGTATTACAATTCATTTAGAAATGCATTTAAAAATACATAAAATACTCTGGCTGCCGACTGTGGCAGCCGGCAGGGGTCGGGGGGAGTGGCGAGCGGCCAATAAAATGAAAGGGAAAAGAATGCAAAAATGAAATGGAAAGTTTCGCCAAGTGTTCACAGTGCGATCATAGCCATATATGCATCCTATGTGCGGAAAACTGGTTTCCTCGTAGACCAAAATATGCCACATTTAAAGTATTAAAGTGTTAATGCACTGCACTATTACTGTAGTTAAATAAATAAACTTAAACTTATTTTTAAAATATTAAGTTGCAGAGAAACAAATTCTGTTTGTTATACAACCACTATTTGGGATTATCCGAAGGCTTTTTTATATTCCCTTAGCTTCTCCATAGTCTCTCAAAAAAATAATTAGAAATTCCTGTACCCTTTTCCCTTGTCTGATTTTTGTAGAGCCTCAATATTACCGGGCAATTTAATCCACAGGACAATCGAAACTTCCCACATCACTTGCGGCTAGTTATATTACCAAACCTCAGCAATCATCATTATTTATGATATTGCACAACGATAATCTGTAAACATAAAAGGGAAAAACTGAAAAACCCACAACAAGGGGGGATCTGGAACCTGGGACCACCTGGATTGATTGTTTTTGGGTTTTATGCATACCAAATTAATCATCTGTCCGACTTCAGAGTGAGAAAGGGCGAAAAGGAGATGGTTGACAGATGACCAACAACAAACGATTCGATGTCGTGCCCTTGTGTGTCAAATTCATCATTAAATGTCAACGCTTCGGGGGACCTTATGCGAAACTCTCGCAAAAAAAAACCGATACAATCCAAGATCGAACGCCGTGGCGTGGGGGAAAATCGGAGAAGGTGCAGCCAAAAAGGTTAACAACTCGATGCCAATTGAGTAACTTAACAAGGGGAGCCACAGGGCGCTTATACGGAGCAAGACCAGGCGGAAAACGATGCTGGATGGGAAAATAAAACAAGGGAATACGACATGGGGATGCACTGCTAAATTTCCAAATAATATTATTAATATTTAAAATAAGTACTATTTATTATTGTCATTAATAAGAATATCTAATATCCATTTTATTTTGTATAAAAATAATAAAACAAACTATACATAATTACATTAAAAGCTATCCATAAAACTCAAATAATTCAGAATACAACCCCATAACGCCTTAACCTTATCAAATACTTCTCTATTTCCCTTAACTACCTATAAGCTGAATACCGATATACTAAATACATAAAACATATAATACATACTCGTAATAATGGTCCACAACCAGGCGCCTTGGATCGCGAGAAAAATAGCAAGACGGGTAAAAAAAAAAACGAAATAATTGCGCGACTGCATATATTTTCGCAAGCAAAAAAAGTCGACGAGACAAACCAACTCACAGCTACTTTCGTTTTTAATTTAAAAAATAAAAAAAAAGTACGAAAACGAAATTATGCACTGAAGGAGGAAAAGCGCCTCGTGGTTGTGTGTGGTTCGCCAGAGATCGTTGATCGTCGATCGCCGCCAAATGGCAACGAACCTTCGACAGACCGCAGTCAAGTTTTGCCTTTGAACATAAATTTCAGCTAGGCCTGCGCGTCGAAGGAAACCCGGGGAAAAGCCAGGGGAGACTTAGTACCCCCTAGTACTCGATCCCGAACCCGAACCCGATGAAGATCGATGATTGTCATCGTCAGCGGCTGCTTTGCCCGCTTGCTGCTGTTGACACTAAGTGAAAGTGAACTTGATGGGGCCACGTCATGATCGCCGTCATTCATGATCGAGTTCGTTTGATCTTAGCTTTTCGTTTTCCGTTTGGTCTGCCGCGCTGGCTACTGCATTTTTTCCCCGAGTCGGAGTTGTTGTTTGAGTTCAATAAGAAATGTTTTACGCTTCACACTTTTCCGGGATACGCAAAATGTGGCACCAACCAATGACAATAGAAAACTGGGTGGCATGGATGAAAGCTACGATTGTCTTGGCTAGTTTTTCTTTTCAGTTTTTGAAAGAAATATTTTTAGAAATTAGGTATTATAAAGTTTATGATACAAGGATTTCGAGGAACTTAAATGATGCATTAATATTTTTATTCGCTTATCATAAGAAAATAAAAAGAAAAAAAATGCGCTACGCCACATAATATTTTGTGATCTGGTTTAAGACTTTCTTGAAATTTGAAAGAGCGAGAGGTTTTTAGCTGGAAAATTGTTGATTTTCGGAAAATAAAATATTTGCAACTATTAATAAGTTGGAATCAGTTTTACTTTTTATTAAAAATTAAGGAAAACATAAATACAAGATACTGCTAACTCTTCAGATGCCTCCGAAAATTCAGATTACACTCTTAGAACCTGTAGAATATTTAGAATTTTAATGGATAGTACAACATTATATGGAAATGTATAACGGCTTGAGAAAATCGTATTAAGGGGGTCTTCTCATTGAGCAACTTTTTTTTTTCGACTTTTTTTTTTTTGCATGTATTTATAGCTTGGGTAGTTGTGAATATGCCCATAAAAGGATTTTTAGAAATTCGAAATACTTTAGAAGATACAGCTTTTTTTGTGAAGCAAGGCTCGTAGAGCAGAGAGGGCAACAAAAAGCTTTAAACGCGTTTATCTCGAAACCACGTTTTTCGAACTGGCGGCCATGATATCTCCAGTTTAACTGAACCGATTTTCATGAAACAAAATGGAATCGACGCAGAATTGTCACCATTTTCGGGTGACCCTCGACCATAATTTTAAAATTTTTTTTACTATTTTTTTTTTTTCACACTAAACTACAAAAAAATACTCGAAATCGAAATTTTTTTTTTGAATGGACGCCATTTTGTCAAAAAAAATTTCAAAATTATGATCGAGGGTCACCCGAGAACTACATCTATACTGATTATAACCACGTTTTTTTTTGCAATTCGGACGCTCCGGAGACCCGGAATCGTGGCCGCCGTGACGACACCTTTTTTTTCCACCACCAACTTTGAAGTCTCATAACTTTTTGAACACCCCTCGTATCGAGGCATACAAAATTTTTTTATTTACTTTGAACATTTTGTAATACAATAAATAAAAAAAGTTTTCAATTATTCTTCGCGTTTTCAAATAAGAATTTTTTTAAAAAGGGTCCAAAAAACGGGGTTTGAATGAGAAGACCCCCTTAAATTCTCTTATAAAATTCTAATTTTTTCAAGGCAATCCTTTGCTTTCATCATAATGATTAAGCCCTAAAATATGTAATAGGTTGCACCCAACGAATGACCTCTAACTTAATGTTAGTGACTTTCACAATGTTTTTAAAATCCCTGCCCAAATACCATTCTTTATCTGAGACTTTTAATTATCTAGAAGCTTACGTGTGTTTTACTTATTTTTTCTTTTGACCGACATAGATTAGCAGGGTGGCATTATCGTTAATGTATTCGTTGCGGTGGTGGTGTGCGCTTACCTGCAATGAGATAAAGAAATTTGTAGAAAAACGTTAGTTCAGTTATGATAAATGGTACGTTTTGTGCGCTGGGCCACAGCCAACGTTCATTGAGTAGTGCATTGAGAGAAAAACTGGCACAAATGACTTTATTTGAGGCCTTATACCCCAGCGAGCGAGTGTGTGCACAACCAAAACCAAAAAGGCGGGCTCACTTATATGGTTTTGGGGCCGATCCGGACGCGTCGGTTGTTGTAATTACAAAATTGGTTCGGAAAAACGGTGGAGAGAGAGAGAGTTTGCCGATGATTTTTATGAATGAAAACACACAGAGGCCAAAAACGGTTCACCGTCTGACTGTTTATGGCCGAGCAATGTACTGCTCTAGGCAGTATATGCAGTCTTTGGCCGGTTTCACATTTCATTCACTAGAAAATCAGTGGCTCAATTAGCGAGAATCGAAAAAGTGGGACACACTGGCGACGGCAATGCAGCTTCCTTTACGCCCCCTTTCACTCACTCCTCCGATCACATAACTGCCAAGGCGCAGAGAAACCCAACAAACAAACAAACAAATAAACGAACGAACGGACGAACGAACAAGTCACCGAGCCGAATTCAGCAGAAGTCTCTGTAAGTGCCGGCGTAAAAACGTTTAAATGGCATTGCGCATACGCCATGTTGGCCAAGGGAGAAGAGGTCGTCGTCGTCGTCGTAGTCGGCGTCGCTGTGCTATTTAACATAATTTGGTCATGCCGTCGCACAAACGTTATTACTCTAATGTTTTGACCTGTATTACCTGGCACTGGCTGAAATCTTAGGAGTTTTTAAATTCTATTTCTATAGAAAAATAATATGTGAAACAGAAAAAGTCACCACTGACCTCTAAAATGTAACCATTAATTCTTGACCATCATCACTTAGCAACCTTAATTAGCCAAGATCTTATATTAATATTACAATATTTTACCAAAAAAAGTTCGCTATTATGTATTCATCTCTTAAATTTTTACTTTTACATTTCCCATTCAGTCACGGAATGTTCAAAATGTTTTTCCACCGCATTTCGAGAGTCGTATTTTTCTTTAAGGCACTTCAAGCCTCAATTCATTTACGTACATAGATGGGTAGGAGTTGTGCCTCGCTTCTACGACGAGTGCTAGTGTGTCAGTGGAACACAATGTGTAATGAAACGAAACTGCTGCTGCTGCTGCTGCAGAGGTTTCCCTACTTTTATGGTGCTTGGGCTTAAGCCAAAATGCAATAAAGCCCCGGCATCTACATCCAGTTACATAAAGACCAAGCTTATTTTGCTTTTTGGGTGTTAGAAAAACAAAAAACCATCGGGCAAGCGAAGGAAATCCAATTTCAAGACGTGGGCCGAAATCGGACCTATACTTTCGCTGTTATTTACGACCACATACTAATTTTGGAATCTCTGAAGCCATAAAGATTAGATTAGATTAGAGGAGATGGAGATGGAGAGTTGGAGCTGGAGCCAAGTACCGCTAGAACCAGGCTTTGAGCCCGGCCACGACGAAAACTGCAAAAAGGAGCCAACAAATTCTTGCAAGACTTCCGTCATTGGCATACAACATGACAGTTGATTTCTGTATTTGATATCCCAGCGAATTTACCTCTGTTCTCGGTCTGCTTCTGCAAGACTCACAAAAAAAATAAAAATAAAAAAATATAAAAAAGTCTCTGGAGAAAAATGTGTGATGAGTGCGGTACTCGGATTCGGAGTCATCTTCTGTCTCTGGGGCAGGAAGAACGCTTCGAATGCCGGCTTCTCGCAGAGATCACTTCGGGAACCGTTAAATGGTACAATATTGAAATTTATTTTTATGCTGACGATGCAGATAATGACGATGATGATGATGATGATCATTTCTTGAACCGGCTCCTAGCAATGCCAATGCCAAGCCGCCGGGAACCTGGTTGCCATGTCGCAATGTCAATTGGCCAAATGTCAAAGCAACCTAAATTCATCAACAAACCCGTGACAGCTCAGACGGAAAAGCTGGAAAAATATCCATGAACTTGAACTCAGATGGGAATCCCTAGGGAAACAGGAATAATGTAAGCAATTTTTTGTATAGTTTTATAGAATATACTTCAAGCGGGGTTCTCAAAGTTTTGTTATTGAAATAAAACCAAGTTGTTCTTTAAATTCCATTAGTGGAAGCTATTTTAAGACTCAGTCTCACCTATCGCTCTAGCTGCTGGTTCTGCGTGCTACTTATCGCCGCAGAAAAAGAAAATTCAAGTATAAATTACCAAACTCAGCTAAGAACCTGCTGCCAAGACTTATGACCGTATTTGATATTGCCTAATGGTCTGCTGTTGTTGGTTGGTTGGTTCGTTCGTTCGTTCGTTCGTTGTTTTTGTTTTTTTCTATTTAATGTTTTTCCTCGACTGCAGCTTGGCTACTTTTCAACTGGAAGTAGGAGTTGTTGACTGGAATTGCTCAATTTGTGTGTGCAGTAGCAGAAGCGGCAGCAGCAGCAGCAGCAGTGGTAAGACAAACAAAGCCAACGATGGTAGGCAGAGGCAGCGACTAAATAACAAGCCAACTCTGATGACGATGCTGCGACGCTGACGTACTTTCGGAGGAGCTCTCGTCTATGGCCCGTTCCCGATCCCTTCCTCCGCGTCTTACCAATCGATGTCTCTTGGCCCGATGGTGACGGCATTTCCAGTCGGTAGCCAACATTGTTGTTGGCCCCAGCGGCAGTAACACCAACGTAGCGCGTACAACAACAATCACAACAACAACAACAACAGCCCCGACCACAACATTGCAATTGCAAGTTGTATAATTTATTTTATTTTTTTCTATTTGTCTTCCATTGTATACTCTTGTTAGAAAAGCGATCATAGGAAGCCAGAGATAAAGTTTGTGGTATCAACAAAAAATTGGGTAACCTTTAAATTGTTTTAGAGAATTTTTTTTTACAAATTGGAAAACAATTTTTAGGAGACAATAAAATGTTAACATAAAATATTATATTCAAATTACCAGTAAAAACTATTTTAGATACATTTAAAAACTTATCCAAATAAATACAGCTTAAAATCTTTACTTTATTTACATAATAAAAATCAAGACATTTCTTTCCGAAAGCGTATACATTTCCAAACAAAATCCTACTATTTTTTGGTTTCACATTTTTAATTTAAAATTGTAGAAAAAACTAGCAGAAAAAACACTGGGGCTGGTTAAGCCGAGTGCTGTAGTGGCTGCTGCTGCTGCTGCTGCTGTAGATCGATTCAATGAATTTAAAATGCATTTAACTTGAAATTTAGGTCAAAAGTTGTTGCTGCTATTGCTGTGCCGTTGCTGTGAATGTTGGTGTTGCTGCTGCTGCTGCTGCTGAGGCAGCAACCAGTATCGCGTAGTATACGTTGCACGTTCATCAAGTCTGAAATATTCTGTGCGTGGCATTTGGAAAACCACTTGCGAGTTAGAATCGAATTTTTTGCAGTTTCGCAGCTGACTGGTTTTTTTTTGTTTTGAGTCGTCGATAAAGCGCGGGAATGCCCTATGCCACATTGCCGCAATCTCCCCTGCGATTCTAATTGCACTCTTAGCCGAGTCTGAGTCCAAGTCCAACTCTGAGTATTACTCTTTCCCCTTTCTTCCATCGACAAAGCTCCGGTGGAATTACTTGAAACTAGTTTGCACTTGGCCACTTGTTGGGATTGCGATTTGCTGTTCGTAAATATTTATGAGCAACGACTCTGGTTTCGAGTTTTCAACGTAGCCGAGGCTGTGCCATGAAAACCTAAATCAAACTAATAATTCGCTGATTTTTCCGCTGGAAATCGCCTAATTAGATGAATTTCAAGTTCCATTTGTCGTGGCCAGGTTCGAATCTAATATATCAAAGCTAATTAGTCGACATCTGGCTTCTGGCTGCCGGCTGCTGCATCGACTGAGCCTTCTGGCAACTTTCACACTTTCCATTTTCACACTCGGATATTAATCAAAAGAAAAATTAAGCACAGGCGACTCTTTTATCAGCTTTTTTCCCCTTTTTTTTGTTTAGTTTTTGGTTTGTTTTGTTTCTAATTCGTTGGAATGCCTCCAATGCATTTGAAAATATAACAAATATTTTTATTGTAAATTGTTTGGGCCCTAAATGGGACAACAACAACGGAGCCAACACAATAGGCATTGTGGCCAAGTGGAAAATAAAACAAAAGCCATTGAAAATTTATAATAATACAAAAAGAGAGGAAGTTGACCTCGGCGAACCGAAATTCGTATACTCTTGGTGGAAAGAACGAAAAGTAGGCTTGTAAATCAATTTATAGCTTGAAAATAGGTTATTCAAAGGGTTAAAAAAATAAAATGACAAATAACTTAATATTTCCATCAAAACTTTTATAAATAGTTATAAAATTTGAGCGATTTCGTAATTTATTTGCTTATATATGTTTATTTAATGTCGTTTTGACAATACTAGATCGACACGCCCGGGAAAGCTGTCAAATATCCGCTCTTAAGCCCAAATATTCACTTTGATATTATAATTTTAATTTTTATAGTACATTTTTAATACTCTACAAGCATCTAAAACATCAAAAAGTGAAAATAATACTAGGTTTATATTTAGATTTAGTATTCACCAAGCCTTAAGTGCCTGATAAATTTTTTAGAATAATAAATTAGTTTCTTTTAATTTTGTATCTTTTCCTTGTATACATTTTATAAATACTTGAAACTTTTTTATGAAACTGAAATGCAGCTGGTCAGTTTTGGTTGCAACATAGATCTCTGCATCGCGTGGCAACCTCCTCGAACTCTTGTTTGTCCCACTCTCACCACCAGAATTCTTTGTTCAATGAAAACAATGCTTTCCACTGTGTTGCCGTGTCAAAGGAAAAGAAAATATAAAAAAAAGAAAACACTCGTAAATGGGTTGAACGCAATCGAAGGCGTTGTCGTGTGGACAAATGCGTTTTCTGTCGAATCCCAAAAATTCAACTAGGTCAGCTCCACATTTCGGTGCCAAAAGAACAAACTGAATTCAAATAAGAAAACAGTACTCCAGAAAATCGGAGGGAAAAAGATCTTTCACGCAACGGCTACAAAGCTGTCTTTTGAGAGGAATTCTTCTTTCCTAGAGGAATTCTTCTTTGCCGTCAGAGCAGGAAGTAAAGCAGAAGAAATCAAACGGAGACAAGATCACTTTTGTGGACTTGCATTATCAAAATAGAAAAACAAAGACGAAATGGGGGGACTGGAAGTGCAATGCACTGCACCGACTTGTCAATCAAACGATTGACTTTTCCACAAAATCCGCAGACAATCTCTATGCCGGCGGAGGACTAGTCGTGGCCAAAAGAGACCCATGTCGACGGCCACGACGACGATGATGATGATATCTAAGCCGGGCTCAACTCGACGGATCGTATCCAGTATCCAGTGTCCAATATCCAGGCATCCATCCACCCAACTAACAGTCGGGCTGAGCGTACTTGTGGCATTTCAGCTTGGCCTTAAGCGGAAAAATTATTCCTTTGCCTAATTTGGTTTAAATGGAAATTCCGCACACCATATTGTACCATGGACTTTAAATGACTGAGCGACTGAGCGACTGAGCAACCGAAGAAGACGACGACGACGACGATCCAAATGGCAGGGCAATGCCAAAGACTTCGGGTTCGTGTCTGGCTCTAAGTGAACTATTTTTGGTATTTTTCCCTTCCCTTTGCGGAACGTTAGCGATTCGGTTTGGGTCCTAAGCCCAGGGATGCGTTACTGCGAAATGATTTACGATCACGATAAAGAGATTAGTAGTGGAAACTCTCATTGAATGGTAAAAGAGCTTGGCCATCAATTCAAATCAAAAGAACAACTCTGAATCCAGATAATGAAGGTAACTGAACCAATTGAATAATTTAATACAATTTAAATTCTGAAGCTGAATAGAGTCATTGCTATAAAATTATAATTAAAATGAGAACTTGTTCTCTAGCAAGGCACACATTTCATCTTAATGAAATAGGCGTCATTATAAACTAGTTGTGAATGGCTTTAATTAAAACGATCTCTGAACTACCTTTTAATAAATTAAATCTTTTATTGCATATTAAGTTCTGCCTGCAAGATTAAGAGAACACACTTGTTGATTGAAATTACAATTTTCCAGCCTAAAGGTAAGGTATCGTGACTCAATATCATTTATTTTAAACATTTATTTACGTAACTTAGCCGCGTTCAGTTTATAATCCTTTCTCCTCCGACACATCCTCCGAGTCTTACGATAAATTCCCTGCTATAAGCTGGATTAAATATTGCCAGGCGAGTCAAAGACCAAAAAAATGCATTTAATCCCCCAACCATATAATTTATAAGAGCCGGCCGTAAGGAAAAAAGGAGACAAACAAAAGTAAAAGTACAGATTTGGCAGGGACCGGGCCAGGAGGAGCCTATAAATACCACACAAATTCAACCGCAGCGGTGGAAACCCCGAAGACAGATTGAGATACCTTCGCATATATAGTATGTGCATATATAGTCGTATATATTTAGGGACCCTGACTGCAGCCACGCATGTGGCCCGGCCACATTTGAACTTTAACACACGACCGCGAGAGGCACAATAAAAATTTCAAGTTTGTCCAGCAGACACAGGCAAAGATCCGCTGATCCGCGGGGTCAACGTTATAAAATCGCAAGCAGCAGCAGCAGCACCACCACCACCACCACCACCACCAGCAGCCACAAAAAAAGGCAGCAACAAGCAAATAATTTATGGCCAACTTGATGCATGGTGGCCATTTACGTTATGGACTTCTCCAAGGGAGCTGGCGGGGTGTGAACTGCGCGATCAGCAACTGCAATTGAAGCGTATAGCTGGGTGCACACAGAAAGAAATGGAATATGGAATGGTTTTTAATTGAAATGTATTTCAAGTCGGGAACTGGGTGTAAGCTTAAGGCAGTTCTGATTCTTTATATTAATGTTTACTTTATTTAATGCATTTATTATTCAAATATATAAAATACCACACTTGTTTGTAGCAACTGAAACATTTTCTTTGAAATCAAGGTGCAATTTTCATTCTGTATTTATATATACAAAAGTTTAAAAGTAGAAAAACTCATGACGCATCGTCTGCGTCTGCAATGAATGCACTTTTTTCTTTTGCAAATTGACTTTTGTCTAGAGCCAAAGACAAAGCCAAAGCAGACGAACTGTCTTGTTGGCTGATCTTGACAGAAATGTGTATCAGGGCTGTCTGAGTGACTGGCTTTTTGCATTTGGTTAGTTGTCAGAAGTGGATGAGTCCCAGGGAAGAGGAAACCAGAAGTACCCATACTCATAAGCAGCTTCACCGGAATCCCCATGCATCATTTACAAGTTTAAAAATAATAATTAATTACTCAATGTCCAAGGGATTTAGCTAAATGACTTCTCATCCGCCCTTTTATCCTCTTCTTTTTGGTTCTTAATTTTTTGGGTTAATTAGCATAAACGCACAACTGCATTTCACCAACTCAAAAAGCCAAAATCTGTGTCACCGGGATGATGATGTGGACCAAAGTCTTTTGGCACCAAAATCGTGCACAAGAAAAAAACCCACCAGCAAAATGTTCGGCCAATAAAAATAAACAGCTCGGAATACTGAGAAAGAAACGCACATTGATGTTAATTATTTTGCCAGTTGGCTGCAGCAGCCAGCAAAAAACCAAAAAACAAAATGTTTATTTTTGCAAGTCTCCTTCAATTGTGAAATGAGCGCAAAGTGCATATTAAAATGTCAGCAGTTGGACAAAGATGGAGACGACAGGCGGCAGCACAGACAGAGTCAGGTTAAAGAAACCAAAATAAAAAATATGTTCCAAAAATGTGCAAAATTACAGTGTCGTCTCGCGCCAAAACGACCAAATTTGGCAGAAGCAACCGAAAGAACAGCAAAAATTATGCGACACAAAAATCGGAGAGCAAATAAATAAACAAATAAAGTTGGAAAACTGTCTGTTCAGCACAAAAAATATATATAAGCAACCTTAGCAGAAACGCTTTTTGATGCAAGATATCAGGTTGAGTGTCTCGAGTTAACCTCCTCCTTTCCTCGGCTGGGACTGGGACCTGGATCCGGCCCAAGTAGACCCATTGTCGACATTCATCTGTCCGCTGGTTTTTATTGAATTCCGACTGAGGTCTCAGAGTTGACCAATTAACCCTTAGGCGGGCTAGGTCCTTATAATTAAATTCCGTTTTTAATAAGATTTTTAAATTAAGTAAATAAATGGAGAGGAGATATAAATTATTGTGCTATTAAAAAAAATCCAAACCCTGGACAGACTATGTATCATAAATGAAGCTCTATAATTTAGGAAAATAAATGATGATCACACTGAAGGTGTAAACATTTTTGTGGCAGTTCTTGTCAGTTTGATCCTTCAGTGCTCTGAACTATATATTTAATTCTTTCCAAATTTTTACTTTTAAATTTCTCAATTATTTTAAAGAATAGTATCAATTATTGGTCACATCAGGCGAAAGAGAACCCCATTCCCGCTTGTGGGTTAAGGCATTCCTTTTGCCTAGTCAAAAGACAATCCGACAATGTCGTAACTTGGCGCTAAGTTAAGCGGCTATGAAAGCCAGTTACTCCACCTCCTGATCGTGTCGCAGTTGTTGTTGTTGTTGCTGTTGCTGTTATGGCCGCTTGGCCCGTTGGCAGTTCCAGTTTTAGCCTTTTGTTTTTGCCAAGAGTACTGCCAACGTTGGACTAGGCTCATCAATTGACAGGTAACCGCTACACTTTGGACATTGATATGATTAGCGACTTTTAATTTAACGCTTCTCTGATGCGCGTTAGAGCTGAAATCCCCAGACTTGGGCCGACTCCTCTGGGGCAGATCAGATCTGTCCGAGTTTGACTTTGAGTTTGGCGTTTGCATTTCCGCAACGAAATAGAGGAAAAAGAATGAATGTAGTGCTTGGAAGATGGAATACCCAGCAGTCACGACTGAAAAATGTTCTGCAAAGTTTGAAAGCAAGCTTAAACTTCACTTTAACATTACTTTAATTATATAATTATAATTTTATATAATTTTTGTACATATTTTATTAAAATCGAACTATAATTTTAAAATCTAAAGAACAACCTCATATATGATAAAAGATTGGATCTTATTAAGCCCAAGTATTTTTAATTAATTAAGGCAATATATCGCTATTCCTGGGATCATCTTAAAAAGTCTTCTTTAACATATTATATATCTTAAAATAAATGTGCACGAAGACAACATACCCCTTACTATTCAATTGCCGGGGTACATAAAAATACGAGTATATGATCCGCGTAACCGAAAACCCAGGCCCGTCCCGAGACCTGAGTCGTAATTTGTCAGCTTTTAGTAATAACTTTGGACATTTACCGCAAGCGACAGCGATCGCGATAAGTTTTTCAACCTGTTGTCTTGCAACAGCAGCGCTCTCTCGGAGCAGATAAAAGAGCAGATAGCCACGATTCGCGATCCGCGATCCACAAGATACTTTTCGAGCCGCGGACTGTGCCTAATTGATTTTCGCATGCGACTTGACGGCCAGCGGTTGCCTTTACCACTATCTTGGCCAGATTTTTATTTGGTGGCATAATTATTGTCACTCATAAATTGTGAGCTCGTTATTTATAAATGAATTTGCAAATGATTTGACCAACTGCGGTTTATGCTCCAACGGTTCTTCCTCGGCCTGCTTCAGCCACTCTTTTTGGAGCTCCCATAAAAAAATGTTGAGTTGGGCAAGAATTCCTCTCGCAAGACCCAATGACAAGAAGTTCCATGTTGCTGGAGGGGCAATAGCTACGCCCATTGATCTGTTTGATAATTGAATAAATGGTCAAAAGCAAAATGTTTGGAAATTCGTGCCGCAGAAACTTGTGAGGCCGCTGGGTGAATTTCTTGGTCTATGTTAGGCAGTTTTATTGATATTTTTTGTGTTTTATATAGTGATTTATTATTTCAAATTAACTACGAAATGAATCTTTTATTTTATTTATTTGTGGGAGTTTTTAAAATTCCCAAAATCCATCTCGATTGCACAATTTACAGCGAGAACTAAAAAAAACACCCGACTTGGAGGTCAAACATTATGTAAATGTTTGCTGCTTGTATGGCTTTCGTATTTATTGACTTTGCTTTTTTCTGGTCTGGTCTCGCCGCTGTTGCACTTTTTGTAGCCACTGTATTTCGGTTGCAAATCTTGTACATTTCGATGTGAAAAAGAAGTCAAGTGAGGTCGTATCTGGGTATGAACATTTAGTCGTTGGGGCTAATAGCGACAACCTCCAAAGAGTCTGGGACCCAACGAGGTGGGTGAGATGTTTTGGTTTTTGCTTCTCGTTATTACATGCTTTTTTCCATCGTGTCTGCATCGTTTTAAACTGTTTTCTGCTTGTTTTTTTGCGGCTACTTGCCATTAAACAATTTGCAAAAAAATGCCAGCGATTATGTAATCTGCTGGGTAACAATAATATGTATAAGCATTGGCTGCAAATTTTTTATGTGTCACTTCTTATTGCTTATTTGACATTTCACTTGTGCAGCTATACTAGCTGAAGCTGAGAGTAACTTGAGCTATATTTTAAATATATTTTTCAAGGTAAAATATTTTGTAACTTTGCTATGCATTAAAACAAAATATTGTAGAAACATTTCTTGGTAGATAGACATTATTTTAGATACATAAATTGCTACAAAAAGTACATAGAAAATAATATCATATCTGCTAATGCATTGGCCTTTGTTTTCTTGTTGCGGTCCTCCGATTTATTGATATTTCCAAGCAGATAATGTGTGATTTTTCTCATAGACTTGCAATTGCAGCTTTTCCTAATGCTGTTGCTTTTGTTATTGTTTTTTAATGTGAGAAACTTGTGTGTGTCAAGAGAGCTTTACCTATTGTTGCATAAGTTTTCTGGCATACCCCCCTCTGTCATGCCAAGCGAACCGAGCCAACCTACAACGACGTCAGCGCAACGTGATCTTATATCTTATATGAACTCCAAGAGGCGGTTTCGGCATGCATTAAAAAAAGAGGAAGGGAAAGATATAATACAATTGGGCTAATATGACAAAATTTTTAGACAGCATGTCTGCCGAGTTAAAAGGTGGAATCCCTACAAAGGCGAAGGTAAAATGAGCCAACAATTGTTGCTTTAAATCTCACTTTTCAGAGATTATTTCAAATAAAAACTTTTTAAAAGAGTGTAATTACCATTAAATTTAGATATTTAGATATCTCAAATAGTTTAAAATATGCTGTGGAAAATGAATTGAAAACGCAGCACACAGGTTCCTCAGGCATCCCCATAACAATTTCAATTAATTTAAATTTAACTTTTTTCTTTGCATTCACCTGCAGGAAAGACAACAGACAACAGGCTGTCGGCTAACCGAAAAAAAGGTCCAAGACTATGCCTATGCATTTGTAATTAATTAAATCGCTCCGAGGTTGAATTTTTACGATTTTCGATTTCAAATTAGAGGAGTGGCATTTAAAGGGGCGAGGGCAGGGGGAGAAGACTTTTCTTTTTGTCAATTATTTGAAGGGGGACGTGCTGCGGCAATGAAGTGAAAGTTGTTTCGATATCAAATCAAGCTGTCTTCGCTCAAAGTGAACAAATTAAGTAATTTTTCTGTTTAAAAATAGAAAGAAAAATGTAACACAAAAAAAAAGCATTGCAAAGGCTTTACGTTTCTCTCTGTACATCCGAAAACTTGTTACATTTTGGTTATAGAAAAAATGAAGGCCTACAATGAAAACTAATAACAAAGAGATGAGGCCCGATCATTATCACTTCACCTGTTTCTTACTCTCTTCTCTCATTTTCATTTTCTTATTTGTTCAATGCTATAATTTCGATTTTTTTAAAGCAGATCCCATTGATAATGATCTTGCGCCAGTCACTCATCCGAACTTGAGTCGTCGTCAGTCGCGTTTGGGTTGCATTTTTATTTTATTGTGAGTTCGCTCGACTTTGTTCCATGAGTCGGCCCGTCAGTTGGTCAGTCAGTCAGTCATCCCAGTCAGCTGGCAGTCTGTCAGGTGTTTCAAAGCATTCGAAAATTGTATCGAATTATACACCCAAACGTAGATATGGGAGCAAAGATTGCAATAAAAATATGATATCGTATTTAAAGGTGCAAAATCAGTTGATTGATACACTGAAAATATTATTGTTGCTAGTTTTAACCAACTTTTGAACAATTTCCAAATGGTTTTACGTTTTCTAACAAGCAGTGAAGGAAGTAGAAGGAAATACTGCAAGCTCACAACAGTATTTGTATTTATTACTTATTTATGTCCTTCAACCTTCTATAAAAAACAAGCAAACCAAATTAGTTTTAATCTCTGACATCTCACTGAACTCAGTTGCAAAAAAAAACCGACCTAGTAAGGGTAATTTTAACCCTTTGTTATTTTGCAAAAAAGTGTGTACCAATTAATTTTTTGCAATGCAACACAATACCAAAACCAAATCTAGGTACGTTTATAAGGCATTTCTCTGGTGGATCGGCAATTACGGACACATGACAGATGCTGAGAGCGAGGGGAACACGGGCGTAACCCTGATTTTAATTACATCTGGTGGATAATGGGCAGATATGCACATACAGATGTACGGCTACAGACGTATAATTTAATAGAATTGTTGTAAAAATGTTTACCGAGTGCGGTTTGAGGTTTCATTAATTCCATTTGCCCGGGCCGAGAGAGTCGGCTTTCAGGTTTTATTATGTCTAATGATAATGCTAGAGAGGCAGCAAAGCAAAATGCCATCTACGCATTCGCAGGTTGCCCGCCGACTGGGCACAGTCCTACATGATTTGCATGTCTAACGGTTCGGATTCGGGTCCAAACCTATCCGAATATGGCTAAAACGTAGCTGCCAACAATGGTGAATGTTGTTTTACATCCAGCGATTATTTATTATGGCCACTTGAGACAATAAAGTCAATAATTCAATTGCACACACACGTGAAAGTGCAGGAGCAGCCAAGCAAACTATTGGCGAAAGGCTCGGCCCCGAAAATCTAATTAGTAATGCATTAGTTGGGCCTTATATGGTGGTGACTCGGGAAATGGGAAATGAGAAATGGTAACAGTTGTTGCTTGCTACCTTTGCAGGTAGTTTTTCAGTTTTCCCATTGAAACCAAAAGTAAAAGCTTGGCCAGTAACCAAAACTTCAAAAGCTTAAGAGCCGCTTTTTAAAGAGACCACGGACCAGTGGGTGTTCCTCCACAAATGGGTCACGGCTAGATCCACATCTACATCTCCGCGGATAAACAATAATTGGACAGTTGGGGGCTCCTCATTACACCCGCCATGACACACTTTCAATCGTGCTAAGAGATCGTGAAATGAGAGCACAGCTTTTGTTTGATAAAGCTTGGATTGAAAACGAAATTGAATGATTGATTGATCACTGGTAATTGAAAAGAGAGTATAAAGATCTTTGATAGCGGAAAAGGGTAAGCAAAGAGGGGTAATGAGATCTAATAGGTTTTGGATAATAAAGTTCTAACGAAGAAAAAGAAAGCTTGGTTTAGCTAAAAAAGAGTTATTTCGATCTATTTTAATATAAGAAGGAATTGTAATAATAATCCACTCAGTTCACTGACTCTGAATCGTCAGCGAATATCACTCCCATATACAAACCCAGGCTTTGAAAACAAATACTGAAGAATCACCATCCTCATAGACACTCTGGGGCAGGGCATTCGTAAGTACAATTGCCTTTGATTGAATAATGAAGCCCCAGTAATGGCAAAGCCAAACAAAATCGACAGTCGGCACACACGAAAATAAAGACCAGCTCGAGCCGAGCCGAGTCCAAGGCAAAACGCATTCGTAAGCAAAAGTCGAACGATAAACAAATGCAGATATAAAGAAAAATAGGGGAAAGAAAGAAAACATTCGAATACAAAGTAAAGTAGTTACAGTTTCGAGGAAATTACATAACATTAGGCTTGAGAGGCCCGAGAGTTGGCCAAGGCAAAGTCAGTCATAGCGCGAATTAATGAAGTGGAAAATAAACGTAATAATATAATTTACAAGGCGGGGAACTGAGGCGACACGTCGCGACGAGGCCTAACCTTTTACTCGCCGGAAAATGAAATTAGCATTGAAAAGATCGAGACAAAAGAGGTTGACAATTTTCCAGAGTTACATAACCATGTCGGCTTCTTCTTTATTAGACGAAAGATGGAAAACAAAACAAGCTTTTGGCCTCTGGCAAAGTTCGCTTGGTTGTTCTGCCAAATTACCTAACAAATTGCCAATGTCACACTTGTTAACTCGTTTCGATTTGCTGGGCAAGAAAGCAAGTCTCCCCCCAAAACAATAAAACAATGACTTTTGGGGGAACTTTTTGGGTTGAACAATGGCAAATCTTTGCTTGAAAAGTGGTGTGAAATTAACATTGGAAATTTGAGTAAGTGTACTGAACTTTTCTGTGGTGAAAAGGTCATTAAACCTATGAGAGGAAGTCTATAAAATATTGTATAAATACAAACACACCATTAATCGTTAATGTAGGTTTTATTGAAATTTTAATTTTATATTTTATAGTAAAAAGTACGTGAATTGCTGTAACAAATATACAAAACTTTACATAACTACAGCCAAGGGGTTTTTAATCATAAAAAAATTATTGTTGGATATTTTTATACTTTTAATTAAAGTTTGATTTCAAGTTTCCCCTGGCAACCATTCAGTTTGTCATTTTGGTAAAAGAATACAATCCATAGAAGAGGAAGAGGCGTAGACTCTCTTCACTTTTCAGCTTTCTTCTGACGCTATTATTGCTTAACACTTTACCACAGAGAAGAAGCCTAACTGTCAGAGACAGTCTGAAGCGGAAATAGACAGACTGGAAAAGGGAAGCGGAGGGAAAGTATGAAATGGGGGACGAGTTCTACGCGTTCTCAATGAGCTTTACAGTTAAATGTGTTTATTCCATTGTATTTCCACTATTATCATACACACATTGAGTCTACGAAATGGGAATGGGTCAAAACTCCCGCTCCATTTTGGCCACGTGTGTAAGTCAGGCCCCTCGCTTTAGCCACTTGCGCGGCCCTTCCTTTCGACACGTTTTACCGATCGTGCCAATAAATCATTACTTCTGTCTCTGAATCTCTTTTGGAACAGCTAGCTGTATTTTTGCCTGCCACCCTGCCGCCAGACAAAGCCAATAAATCAAATTGCAACCGTCAATTGCTGTTAATTTCTTTGGCGTTGCAAAAATATTTTGTATTCATTTTTTGTTTTTTTTATTATTATTCTTTTTTTTTATCTTTTTCGTTTGGAAAATGTATCTACGAACATATTCTTTTTTTCATTTTTATATATGCTTGTTTGTGGGTAAAATTCTTAAATTATTTATTGCTAAAAAGCAAAATGTCATAAGTGTCCGTCCGCTCGTTTCGTCTCTCTGGCATGTGGACACTGTGGGAACCTTTTGGCTGCCATTCTGCTGCCTGAGTTGGGTATTTCTCCGTTTTGTTGTGTCAATTGGCACTGGCACTGGCACTGGCACTGGACGGGACTGGCCTGGACTGGACGCTGGAGAGCTCGCTGGCTGACCAGCTGGGCAGCTTTGTTAGTCATGAGCTCCAGGTTTCACTCAAGCGAGCGAATATTTTGATGTAATCATTAGGGTGGGTTCAATAAACCCTCTCTTGTGGCTGATTGTTGAAATTATTGACCTAATGAACTGTTTACAACACGGCTAAGGTTTGTCTTGTCCTGAAACCCCTAAGCATTATTCTTTAAACGGTTAAATAGTAAGCAAAAAATCAAGGACTTAAGAATTTTATCAACTGAACCATAGTTTTCATAGTTTTTAATAGAAAGGCAACGATTATTCCGTAACTAGTGATAAGAAATGTTCCCTGAACACTTTCGTTCGGCGTTTCACAAATAAGAAAGCATTCTCCAAGGTTCTATTTTCGAGCAACACATTTTTAAATTAATTGCTTCACATGTACGGGGAAAAAAACCTGTTAGCGCCGTTCTGGGCTGCTTTTTGAGCCCTGGAGCCCGGCCGCAAACCAAAAAGGTCAGCGTTTTTATTGACCCAAAAAAGGCAACAAACAAAAAGCAAAACAAAAGCAGAAACATAAATAACTTCAACGCCAACGCCAAGCAAAGTCCGGCGTTTATTGTGGCAACAAACTTGAAGAATTCACCAGACTGTTGATATTTCTGAATTGTCTGGGGAGAGGTCATTCAATAGGCGGGGATCAGCTGATAAGACTCCCAGTGCCGACATGAGGTTCTAGGGGTCCCGGGTCCCCATCTATCTGAATCGTTGCTGTCAATTTGAATTAAATTTAATTAATTTGGATTTTATGGCTTATGTTAATATGTATTTAAGGGTTCTAATTGAAGAGCCACAACCGATAAGGGCGGCCAAATGTTGTGGGAAAATAAATATTAAAGATAAGCAATTGAATATGTAATTTGGAAAAACAGAACAATGAAAATGTTGTTCTTTCTTTCGTTGATAAGTCATTAAAGCAGCCAACTTATTTGGGAATCGAAATTATCTTTGTGCTAACATTTTCTGAAATTAATATATGTATCTTCCTTCAGGAATCACAACAGCTATGGGAACAGCTCTTAAAAATGCAAAATATAATCAAGTTTTCGTGTTCTTAGGAGCAATTTTAAAAAATGTTACAGGTTATAGGAAGAAGGGTTGAATAAAGATGCTGGAATATCAACTCGAGAAGTAATCATAAAAATTTGCATAAGAAAAACAAAATCTGCGTGTAATAACAGTAAAAATGCCTTAAAAAATAAGAACAACAGAGGAACGAAGCAGCTCGGGAAGTAAAGAAGAGTGCCCAGAGGAGAGTCGAGTACATAATAATAATATAATTTTCTATAATAGAACTCAATGTGCTGAGTGAGAGAGATACAAGTCGGACAGACAGAGTGCGGCAGCAACTGATTGAGGGAACCCAACAAAAACAACAATAATAAGAACAACAACACCAGAGACAGAAGCAGAACATACAAACACACGAGACACACACACACACAATAGGTTCAACAACCTTCTTCTCAAAGAAGAAGAAAAAGAGCAATAACAAAAGTGGCAGTACACAGAAAAAAACTAAAGATTGATCGGAATGATCAAAATTAACGAGTAATCGAAAGACAAAAAAGCGTTTCTAAAATCATAAATCCGATATATGGAAAATTTAAATATCAAACAGTATCGATTGAAGATTTAAAGTTGGATGCTATCGATAATATTGAATAAACACATTTTTATCACTCTATTGGTTTATTATTAAATTATATTTTTTCTTGCAATGATAGATAAAGTAATGCTCATAAATAGACTAGTAACCTTTTATGAATTAGACACCGTTCTCCTCAAATATCGATGCAGTACCGATATATTGTTATATTTGGCATCCCAAAGCTGAATATTATTCCACATAAATTTAACTTGACTTCCATATTTTAAAACTAACCATATTTACTAAAGAAAATATATTTATATTATAAATGTCTAGCTTTAACAAATATTTATTTTTTTCCTCTGTTATAGGGGCTGGGGGGAAGAGAAAGAGAGCGAGAAAGATGGAGAGGTCAGATGGGTGGGGGATCTTGAAACGGGAGTGGGAAGGACAGGGAACCCAACGGGCCGATTACTTCACTCACACCACACGTTCGAAGCATCCACATCCACATCCACATCCACCATCGACATCGATGTCGATGATGATCGCCGAGAAGAAGACGAGGAAACTCAAGAAGTGCAGGAAGATGGGGAGAAGACGCAGAAGAGGAGTCGGGGGACTGGGCTAAAATTGCCAAGAAAAAAGGGCGCCAACAACAAGAACGGTACCTGGCTTTATGGCTGGAACTTGAAGGGAATCTTGAAAATTTCACAAATCAAATCAAAATAATTTACACAAACGTTGAGCAAATTGTTTTTCTTACACACTTCCCAGATGGATATTGATATAGTAGAGAGAGAGAGAGAGAGAAGGGTTTTATAATTGCCACAAATATAAGATAAAATCAATTTTCGAGAGGAAGTTGATAGTATCTTCTTTAGGAATTCGGTTAGAAAATCTTTTTTCGGTTTAATGCTTTCTATTTGTGAACTGCAAAACGCGTGCATTGGGGTATCTTGTATCCGATGGATTCAGGCCATTCTATTACCTTGCCCCTGGGTTGTCAGTCATTTGAATTTGCCGAAGATTGCGCCATGAACCGTGTTACGAGCACTCATTCACACTCATTCGCATTTACTTGAGTCACATTTCCAATGACTTTTTGTTCGCCGACCGGCGCGTGCAAGAAATCGAAAATGACAGACAAAATGTACACACGCATTTCAATTCATATTCAAATCAATTGTCCAACTTCTCTCCATCTCAACGGACAGCCGGGCTGCACCTAGACCTTGTCAACGGATCGAAGCCAAAGCGTAAATTTAAAAGTCAAACTCCACCAATGCGCAATTCAAAAATTAACGCAAAAACAAAGAGAATTGAATATTTTCTGAGATTTCTTAAAGTAAAAATAATAATAATAACTATTTAAATAATAAAAGTACAATAAAAAATCTATTTAACTTCAATTTATGTGAGTCAAACATGTTTTATTGGATAGCTTGAATTTTTAGAGGAACTCGAGGGCAAAAAAGAACGAATTTTGAATAAATTTAATTAAAATATTACTAAAATATCTTGTGTAATATATCTTATACAAATTAATAAATTACCTTCTTCTATATATATTAAAATAGAGGTAGAATTTATTAGAGAATATATAAATCTAAAGCAAAAATGATTTAATAAATAAATTATATACTTAATCTATGAACTTTAACAAAAAATCATTGGTAATTGACAAAATATATACCCTATTTTCAATCTATTTACAGTTCTTTTAAAAAACATCAGCAATGTTTTCCATCTCGTTAGTGGACTTTTATGTGGTCGCGTTGTTTTCCGTTACTTCTCATATTGCCTTAACAAGCCCCCACAGACCATAATAATCTATCTAAGCGAATTGAATGGAAATAAAGTGGGCCACACACACATTTGTCATATGGGCACAAGTAGTTGTTACTGCCACATTTGTCAACCCAAATGAAAATGAATGAAACTCAATGAAAAGTATCGAGTGTGTGAGTGAGTATTCGTCGTATGTACAACCATATCAAGTCAAAGGCCAAGCCCACCTAACGCCTCAAAAGTGAGTTGGACTTGGAATTTCGATGTCAGACTCAACCTCAATTAGGTTTGTCGTCGTCGCCGGGCCAAGATATAGTAATCATGTTAAATGCAAAATAATTTGATTACTTGTACAAACAAAAAATTACTTAATTTGTGTAAGGGAATATACGAACCAACTGGCTTTCACACGAAATTCAGCTGATGAAGCGACGACATTAGCCCAATTCGCTTTGATGATTTATTAGACTTTTTCTAGGTTCTGCAAATTATTTTTCTGTTGTGTTTCGAAAGTGGCAAAGAAAATTAATTTCTATTCTTTTCATTTTGGCGGAAGTAGGTTAATAACTAATAACGCGGCAAGAAAATAAACACGTCAAAAAGCTAAAATTCTACTTTGCTGAGTGCTGAAACTGAAAACTATTTATATTTAAGATTTTGTTTTATAAAAGTAAAGTCAAAATATTCTTCCAAACTTTAACAAACTAGAGTTTAATTTAAACAAAACTATTTAACGAGATTTCTTATATTTTCTTTCTTAATTAATTTTCTTCGTTCGTGATTTTTATTGCCGACTTTTTCAAATGGCCAATAAAAATCGTTAGTCATTTATTAGGTTTTGGCTGTCACAAAGAGTTGTTGATCTTTGCTAACTTAATTTATATAGAGCTAATGGGTGGTCATCAAATTTATATTTTAATGAATAAATGCATAAACATGAAGCATCTCTGTGTATTATAGTAAATTAAATCAACATTCGAGGAAGCTCTTCAAAACTTAAGATTATTTTCTTTACAAAAGGTTGTATTTATTATTTATTTAGTAATCAAGTTTATAGAGTCTCTAAAGTAACTTAGTTTAAAACCAAATAACATCACATAAATTTGTTAGTCGTTCTTATTTCTTAAGATTTGACAGAGAGATTCAACAAAAATACTTTTAAAGGTTTGCTAATTTCCAAACATACCCCTTTCTTGTTCATATCTTTTGCATAAACGTAGAACATTTATGGTCTTTTTCATTTTGATACATACCTGAAACGAGAACGAGAAAAGAATCGTAGAAACAAATTAGTAAAGAGATGTGAAAATGCTGTGTACGTGTTCCAAGCCCCCAAGGTAAAAGAGTGCCAGAGAACTGGCTAATCACCGTGTGTGTAAGCCAAAACCCATCATCGGCCCCATCGGCATCATTAGCATCATCATCAGTAGCATCATCAACTCAACTCGCACGGACAAAGCCAAAGTTCTTATCGTAAATGATTCATAATTGTGCAAAAAGAAATCGTGTTGTTCCCTTTTGTCTTGTGTTTTGGGGTTAAATATTTGCTTTCGAAAAATATTATTATTTAAAATTTCAACAGCGACTAGATGGCTTCGAAATTGCCTATTAGTGGCTGGCATGATAAATGATTTCGGCGTTATTTTTTTTGTTTATGGGGGAAAAGACAAATTAGGGCCGCAATTTTCTTGCTGCCTTTGTTGTCTTGTGTTGTGTTGGAGCTGTGGCATGCCACACACAACAATGGCAACAATCGGTATCCGCACCGAATATGGCCAAACAAGAAATATATCTAAAATATCTTTAATTAAAAGTACAAACGTACAAATTATGCAAGACGTGCTAAAATATGGCGAACACCTAAATATTTTATGACTTGATAAATTGCACGCATATCGCCAAGCCAAAAAAGCCACAGACTTGCCAGATACTTGGCAAACACATATATCTGAATCGGGCATATCTGTGGGCCTGTTCTTTCACCCACCAGCGTACATGATATCGCAGAGCCAAGCTCGCCCATTTGCCGCGTTTGTCGCCGGATACCGGAGCTTGAGGCAGCGGTAAGCAGCAAGCGGCACCAACATGGCCAATTCACAACGACCCACGTACTATGGTAGGCAGAAAACAAATCGAAGACAAAACATAAACATCGCAAATTGTGGGTGACTGGTTCGCGGATGAAGCTTTGGGTGGCGTGGTGGCTTGGTGGTTGGGTAGCTACAGTACACCCACCCATTGCCAGCACAGCATGCGGAATTGCAATGCTCATTAAAAATGCATTTTTCCTGCTTTTTTGGACTGCGAAAATTGGACAAGGGTTTTGACAATTTCTTGAAGCAGCATAAGTAAATCTCAGTAAACTTTAGATTTATTGCTTGAATAGCAAATGAACATATTGTGGCCTATTTGAAATTTATTTAAACCTGATGTTTACCAAAGCTATAAACCTTTGCTATCCATTCATTTTTATACCTCACAGAAAACAATTCATTTAAAAAATATTTATAATAATCTCATATATGGTATTTAATCATTTATAACATTAGTTTGGGATGTGTTGCATAAACAGAAAAATAAAAATAATAAGAAAAATAATAATAATAATAATAATAATAATAATAATAATAATAATAATAATAATAATAATAATAATAATAATAATAATATCAAATTAAACTTTGTAACTTCTTTAGTTCCTAGGTTCTGAAAAATACCCGTAATAAAGAGGTTTCGGCCTATGGCGTCACTAAAATATTCCTAATAATAATATTCTTTTATTATTTATGTTCTTAAGTGTAAGTTTTATTAATATACTCAAAGTAAATAAACTTAATTTTCTAATAAGTAAACAAACGTCCATGAATTTAAGTTATTTCCGTCACTTTCGATACCCCAACCCTTCCCCATCACTCTTAATTTGCATTGCAACCGCCACATTTTTACAGTAATTGCAGACTGAGTTCGCGCTTTTTTTGGACAGCAAAGCAACAAATTTATTTTGCTTAAATGAAATTCCCCTTGGGGTCGCAGTGTTTCCTATTTTTTTTTTAAGGTGCGGCTTGAATTTTTTTGTTATTTCTGGGAGGGATAGGGGCTATGTGCTGAGGGTGTCTGCGCAGTAAAGCAAAATTATCATGTCCACCTACGTAATATAGCACACTTTGTAGTTGCCTAAATTATTGGTTATAAATAAATGCCTTTGCCATTTGCACAGAGCCTGTGTCTTGTTCGTTTCTGTGTATTTTTGGGTTTATAATTGCCAATTTTTTGAGCATTTTGGATTTGTCCAAGTTACCCCCGAGTGTCTTGTGGCTGAGATCAGTCCGCCAGATCTTCGAAACCTCCATTGTTTTCCAAAAGCTGCTTCCAAGAAACAAACACAAAAGCCTCAGAGCTCAGTTTTACGCACAAAACCAAAAAAATCTTCGGAGACGGAATGGCAGCCAAATTCTAAACTGCCAAATAAATGGAATGTATTTTAAATGATTTATCTAGACGCGAAGCTAAAAAACAAACAGACAGAGGAGAGCATAAAACTGAAACTTCTACCTGGAAGTGCTAAAGCTTCGCGCAGTCGCTATATATCGCTATATATCGTTCCCGGCTCGCTTCCCCACCTGCCTGCGGATTCCGATTGAATTTCGACTTGACTCGACAACAGCTCAGCTCAGCTCGGCTCGGCTCGATCACCTTGACCGCACACACCGAACACAACAACAGGTAAACAAAAACAGAGAGATCGAGAGAGGGAAAATGTACACATTGCCTAAGATATGCCACGGCTTCGGGACGAGCTAAGCCCGAAGAAGTAAGCCAATAAGCAGCTGAAATTGTGATGGACACTTTAATTAAATACATTTTTTAATAGATTATAAAGTTCATGAAATTATTATTATTTACTCGGTTAATCAAGGCGATTTCTACAGGCATTTCTTGTTTATTTAATATTATTTAGTCAGTTTAAGGTGGCTTATGAAATGAATTTATATTTATATTATTTATAATATATTTTTCACTTTAAAGATTTCATTTGTGTGTATTTAATACAACTCACAAGTCTGTTTTAAAGCCATCAAATTATTAGTCACAATACAAATCTTCTAGCCCCTAGTTTTGACAGGTGATTTTCTGATTAATAGGTTCGCTCTGATGTTTATTCATAAACGAGCGCCATAACCCTCAAAAAAACCAGACTTACACAGAAAAACAGATTTATTTACCTCGCATGTATTATACAGGAAATTAGCATTTGATAGTTAATTGCAAATGCCCGAGAGGCGTGTTGTGGTTTTTATATTTTTATTATTTTTCAAATATTGTGTGTTCATGCCTGCTGTTCTGGTGCTAAAATATGCGCCCCAATAAAGATTTGGCCAATAGCAACCGAGGAGGAAAAATAATGGCTTGCAGTTGGACCGCGACCGGTCCAACAATTTCAACCGATTTGTGTTGAAGCTTCCGATATCGTGCAAATTACTTTCCAATTAAACAGCAATTTCGAGAAAGAGAGGAAAGAGTAAAGGAAGGAAAAAAATACAAGTTGCAGTCGTGGCAAAATCATAATTATAAACTAATTTGAAATCAAGATGCCCTTCTCAACACGTCATTATTTCAGGGAAAATGCCGAGGCGCAAGCGCGATCCCCAATGGAGCCTCTGGAACGAACCTCTCCTTCTCCGCGTCTTTATCGTCGACAATCTAATGGTGTTTGCCGGTGTTACCCTAGTCTTATTCCATCTCTATCTCTTTCAAAGTGAACCGTGCCCAGGGGCAGGTGTAAAGATGCCATAACTCAGAAGATCTCACAGCGCGGCATTTGAACTGGAACTTGGCCTGCGGGTGAAGGTGGCAGTGGGGCTGGAGCCGTAGCTGGAGCTCAACTTGGACTTGGTCTTGGGGCATTGTGTCTTGATTGAGTGAGCCCCGGCAGAAGAGAGAGAATAAGAATTCAATTATGCAGCAAAATGTCACATGGGGCGGCTGGCGAAGGGAACAATGGATGGATGCAGGAGTTCCAGTTCGAGTTCCAGTCACTCTCCCCGATCCCCTCTCATTCTTTGCTGATGATGGTTGATGTATGAAGTGGCAAAATCGTTGCAGCGAGCAACAAGTGGATGTGGATGTGGATGTGGATGTCGGCTCTTCTCGAGTTGCTTTCTTAGTCGAAGGCTACCACTTGGCTAGATGGCTACCTGGTTAGATGGATGGCTGTAAGAAATGGCATGAAACTGCCTTGGCTTCCGCACAGAATTAGCTTTCAATTTAAGCAGAGAGGGGAAAGGGCTATCGTGTGTTTATAGTGGTCTTTATGAATAACAGAAATGTGGAACTCACTCTTATAAGCAGGTGTATATTTGTGGAGTATTATTTAGATTGTTAGAAAATAAAAAACCTTAACTAAATCTAAACCAATTTGTTGAGAGGAAAATAAATTTAATTAACTTAAACAATTATTAGGAAATTCCCTGAACAATTCTGTAGTGCCTCTGACACTGATCTCTGAGTCATGTTTATTAACTTTCCCCAAAAGAAAGTTATTGGCAGCAATTATCAGCTCTATTTATTTATTCAAGGGAAGTACAAGTTTTGAAAATATATTTGTTAAATAAAATATCAATTGCTTTACGACATCAAACCCTATCCACCTCACTTTAACCCACTGTATTTGGTCTCTGAAAAGCGCACTTAATGAAGGCATAACTCAGAGATAGACAAATATGAAGAAGATGTCGCAGAGAGCTTAGAAACTAAGCCTGGTCTTCAAAGAGAACTTAACTGAATACAAAATAGGAAAGCTTCGGCTGGTTTTTATAAAGAAATCTAATAGCTAGGAATAAAAAGATAGAGATAGAGATGAATCCCAAGCTCAGTTTAGCAGAGGTAGCAGCTGCAGAGATGAAGCTGTTGGCGTTAAGAAGTCGATTTGGTTTTCTGCTGCTGCTGCTGCTGTAGATGTGGCCGGTAGAATGATTGATGATTTGTTGGCTATGTATAAAGATAAGGTTGGTGGGCCCAACCGCCGCCAAACAGGGCAAAAAAAGATCGCAACGCAGACAGAAGACTTCAAAGAAAGAGCCAGCTTTGTGGGGCATTGTCTTGGGGGTACCTGGGCTCATGTTTTTGAATGGCAGAGGAGTTCGTGCTGATAATTGTGACACGGCGTCATGCAAAAAAAAAAAACAAAAAAAATACAAAAAGAAAGATTGTGCGGAATGGTGAGCCAAAGTGCAGACTGGCTTAAGAATATGCAGAGGAAGCTCCAAGTTAATTGCAGTCTCGGATAGACCACAAAGCAATAACAGTATTCAAACCTAAGCCTGTAAAAAGCAGCAACAAAGTCAGTCCCAAAGTGGGAGAATCTTGGATATCTATTCTAAGTTTAATATATTTTAGAATTAATATAAATAATAAAAAATATCTAATATGTAACTAAAGACTCTCCTTGATTATTTTCCAACAAAAAACATGACTACACAACGCAACATGAAAGATAACCCATCTGAATGATCAAACAGATATATAGCCTGTGTGGCAAGAGCTATGCTGAGCTGACTCAGAAGCAGCAGAAGAGTTGACTTCTCTTATCTGCCTGACGTTGCTTAGAATGCGCAACTGCCAGCTCCAGCTCCATAGTATCTTGCTGGCTGTCTGCTGCAGCTGTGTCTATCTGTTAGATACGTCTTTGTTGCCTTATTTATCGGGTCTTCGGCTTGTTCTTTTGTTTTCACACTTGCACAATTGTTTGCCTTGGCCTTATCTCTATAAAGTGTTACCTTGATGTTTAACAACGCAACTAGCTATAGTTTAAGATAGTCAAGAGATGGACCCAAATGCATTGCCTGGTGACTTGTGGCTGGGTTCAATGCACTTGACACCGCCATAGAGCACAAATACAACTAATTAACCTACAAAAATGCAAATTTCTGCAACACACCCACTTCACATGGGGAACCGAGAGAGAGAACAATTTCTAAGGCAAACAATCAATCAACGCTGTTGGCCACTTGAGCACGTCCTAGGCGAGAAGGGGTTAGGCGAGGATACCTAGGAACCTGGGCCCAGGCCACAGGTGGGGGACTCCAGGAGAGTCTAAGCAGGATGGGTGCGCAAAAGTAATATTTATTATGTGTATACTTCTCTGACAAACAACACAAGAACCAGAAAGACACTGCGACCAAAAGGGCAAAAGGGGAATGGAACGGAGCGCGAGAAAGCCCAGGGAATGAGGTCTCTTAGAGAGAGAGAGAGAGAGAGAGAGACTCCACTGGAGACCTGGACTACGCTGCGGCATGGCTTGGGTTAGTTTAGGAGTCAAGTCGAGTCGAGGGGCCTTGTCTCCCATGGCATGCTGCCAATAGCTCAATAACACCCCGGGGACCAATTGAGATCTTTTTAGTGGGATAGGTAGGCACCTAGGACACCGATGGCTTGCTGACTGAGACAGGCTGAGACAGTGGGCTAGAATTCTTAGGAAAAGAATAGAGAGAAGGGAAGAGCAAAGGAAGAAAAGGATATTAAATCAGGAATTTAATTTTAAACTACTTCAGTTTCAGTCCCAAAGAACACCCCATTAAACTCTGACTATTTATACACTATTATATTTATTATTTATATTTTTTTAAAGTTAAAAAAAATAGCGTAATTTATTTTAAAATATATTTCCCTGTGATTTAAAATTCCCTGCATTTCCCGCCCCACTGTGGTCACATGCCAATTGTTTTGCCAGACAAATAGACGGCCGCCGCAACAGCAAAAATGTCCACAATTACTGCCTTTGGGCCAGGGCATTTGGTGGGTCTCAGTCTTAGTCTTGGGTCTCAGTCTTAGTCTTGGGTCTCAGTCTTAGTCTCAGTCTTAGTGGGGTGCCCAGTCACGCGCCCGAGACAAAAAATAGCAAGTTGAGATTTTTGTTCGGGGTCTTCGGGTGGACTTTGTGTTTTTCGAGAATCAAAACCAAAAGGCTGCAACCCGCTGACCCGACCTGTCAACATCACACTGCCCCCCATAAAAGTATGAACACCCTCTGCGCTAATATAATGGGTTCTGAGGTGGATGGGGGCTCAGGTAACTAAAATGTTCCACGCCATTGACTTGACAATGCATTCCGACATCCGTTTTGCACCTCGTCGCGTTTCCTTAGCCTTTGTTTTTTTTTTATTTTTTGCCCTTTCCTGTCGCTTCGCCAACTACAAAGGGAATCCCGAACGATAGGTGGTCCTACGATGCCTTCGCATCGCTTCTCATGCCATCTCCTCCTGTCCTCCCAGCCAATACCAATGGCTAGGTAATCCGAGAGCCGTGTTAGGGACGCTTTGGCCGGCTTCATTAGCCTTCAAATCGGCGACAGACAATCCTACAATTATGGCCCCAGCATTTATGCACTAGTCAAAACCCGAGGAGAAGACAGCCCCGACGTGCAGAGCGAGAAACAAAAGCAAAAGTGCTTCTAAATTTAGAACCATCGACTTTACCCAGGGAGGGGAGAGACTAAGCCTGTGGGGTCTCTAGGTTGAGTAACCGCAGGAGGGGAGCGACCGGTACAAGCGGCAGAGGGATCGGTGGAGGGGATCGACTTTTCCCTGACGCCTTCTAATTGCTGCTCGGTGAGCGGAAGCCAAGAGTTGGGTTCTATTTTTACATGCACACTCACATTAGCCGCGGAGCAACTGCCTCTGCTGAAGGGGGAGCCCTAATGTGGAACAAACTCAAGGAGTGCAGGCTGAGCACCAGAGAAGTGCATAATTCTTTGGCCAGAGACTGAATTTTAAATGCCAGAAAACCGGGTGGATTCCTTGATGACAGGCATAACGATGTACAAGAAGAGAATATTTTTAAAATCAGAAAGCCAGGCGCTCAGATAGTTTAATAATTTAAAAAATTAATTAAAGGCAAGCAATAAATATAGGTAAAGTTTTTGGAATATGTGTATAAGTATTGGAATATTTTTAAACATTTCGTTTAGTATATATTCAATTTATTTTTAAAGAAAAAATAAAACCCAAAACAAAGCCAATAAAAATTATATTATAACAATATGAAAACCTAGCTAATTGTTTAGTTTTCAGTTCAGTTTAGTTCAGTTTTCATTCATTTTTATTTAGTTTTCAGCTTAAAAACATTAAATATCAATTTCCAGAACATTAACAAAGTCTGCTTTGCACAGTTTCCTAAGAAATAAAGGCAAACCAATCAATAGAACAGTAGTTTCTTAGTTAGGGTGTTTAACCTTAAATCTGCCTACTTATAACCAGCTCCACTTCCTCCACTTGTTGACACAGTTGTTCTACCCACTGGGCATATTGACTCAAATGACTTTCACACTCAAATGGTAAACTTTATTTATTTCTTTCTTTGTGAACACTTGACTCCAACGCTTCGCTCCGCTCCGCTCCTCTGCGCTCCGGTTCGCTCGGTCCGGGTAATTCAATATTGTAACTCGAGTTATTTATAAATTAGGAAATGCGGCCAGGAACAGCTAAGCCAACAAATCGATCAACTAGTTCTCCGGTTTTGTGGATCATTTACATGCCCCTCCATATATTTCACGGCTGTCAAGTGTTGTTGCCCTCGGGTTTTTTGGGGGGGGGGGGGGAACTCTATCAGTTCTGGTTTGGTTTTTATGCTGCGACTTCCCCAATAAATGTTTAACAATTAACAAGAGGCAAAAGCCTGTGTGATGGTGCGAGTGCTTATGCAAATTTCATGGGGGTCATTCTGACAGTTTTTTCTTAAAGATCAGTCACGCAGTTGAAGCATTCTCTCACTCTGCTCATGGGCACCATTTGATTTCTACTCGCACTTAGCCCACAAAAAGCAAATTTCGCCTCGGGCCATAGATCTCTAGCGGATCCGTACATTTTTCGGGTGATCAATTAAACTCATTCCAATTTGGCAACCGACAAGAGCTGTGCCACAAATTGCTTTTGACAAACGCATAATTAATTTTTACAGGCCGATTTGGGTCTCAAAGCTACATATAAGCAGGAACAAAGCTGTCTGTGATCAGATAAAATATTAAACAGAATAAAAGATTTCTCGACCCTTTTACATATAGACGAAAACTGCACAGATATGCTGTTCTACTTAAGTGCTAACGAGAACAGCAATAAAAGCAAAAACAGATCACACATTATTAGGGTCAGATGTTTTAAAAATACATTTACACAAAACAAAAACGAGAACATCACCGAAAATATGAAATAATTAATAATCAGAGCAAGGGAAAGGAGAGGAAAATTGCACTGAGCTGAATAAAATAATTTATAGAGAGGAAACTGAACTATTTTGGTATAAATTCCGTATAATAATATATGCTTTAAAAACTCCTGAATAAATTATTATATAGAGAGGAAACTGAATTATTTTGGTATAAATTCCTTATAATAATATATGCTTTAAAAACTCCTAATCCAATCTATTTTAATTTTATTATCTTTTTTGCCCTGGTTTCCTCCTATCTTTTCTTTTCGAAAAAAGGGATTAGATATGGCTTATCTTCACATCTCTCTGTAACACCTGTATCTCCAACATTCTAACACCTTAATTTGCATAGCTTAACAAAAACAAAACCCAACTTTCCCAATGTTTAACCATCTTATAGATTTTTTTTTCCTTGGCTTGGTTTTGGTTTTCTTCTATGTTTTATGATGTTTATTAAATTCAAATTCCAAATACCTATCCGTGGCTTATAAAAAAGCCGGTTGTTAGTCCCTTGGCCATGTCTCTTCAGCTCTAGCCTGGTCGGTGTTCAGGGCGTTGTTTTGTCGTAAATTTTTATTGTTTTGTGACCCAACTTGGTCCCGGGTAAATACAATAAACGATTTTCACTTTTTCTTTCGGCGTCTTAGTGGGTTTTTATGTTTCCTACGCTTTGATTAGTTTTTGTTATTTTAATTAGTTTTCAGTGGCATTTTTTCGTATCGTTATTTTCTTTTCTCGAATTCTAAACCCTGATTCCAGAGAAACGAGAAAGCGAGAGTTTTCCTTTGTTGTGCCGCAATTTTGTTTATTTTCAATATGTTGTTCGTTAGCTGAACCTCTCGGATGCTTCATTAAACGAAAGTTTTAAGATTAGAAGATCGTTTTGGCCGCAGGCGAACGATGCTTTGAGTAAAGTTGATGAATTATTCTGTCAAAACGACTAAATTTTCTAGATTGGATCATTGGATCTAAAAAATTGTGTCAAATTTGACAGCTTTTTATTTAAACTTTAAAGTTAATAAAGAAGTTAGGGGGAATAAGTTTTTTTTTTCTAAATTCCCAATAAAAAGTTTAGAAAACTTTAAAGCTTTATAAAAATGTATGAGAATTAATCCAATACACATCCTAAATGTCGCCCTATTTTAACTAGAAGACAACACACAAGAATTTGAGAATATAAATAAAGATGATTTGGAGAAAATAACAAAAATTAAGATTTATATAGCATCAAGCTTGAAGCATTCTGTAACAAAACTCTGCTTTACTTTTATTAAAAAGAGTTTTCTTTAATATTCCGGCTGCAGTCGATATAAAATCTAAATGCGTATTTCAAAGCACTCTTAACAAACCCTACAACCAATGCGAATGGCTTTTTGCTGGCTCGTATTTTTCCTGGCTCATGAAATCAAGCTCCAAACTTGACATTTCCCAGCTCGACCTTTCCCAAGTAATGCCTTAGAGGAAAACCCAAAAAAATCCCCTGACGTAAATTATGAAAAAATCAGTGCTTTTCGCACTCAACTCACCCGATTGCATTCCAAGGCGGACGCCGAGTGCTCCTCTCGCTGCCGGAAGCAGTGGCTGCACTTGCTCTTGTTGAAAATGTTCGGCGTGAATTTGCGGCAGTCGGCGGTGCGTGTGGCTCCGGCTCCCGCTGTGGGCGTGGGCGGCGCCGATGTTGAGGGGGCGGCGGCCACAGTCGTTGTTGTTGTTATTGTGGAAGTTGACATTTCGTTCGCTTCGCTCAAAAACAAAAGCACAAAAACGAGGCGTTGGGGTCACGGCAGGGGGTGGGGGGGAGAAAGGCAGAGAGATGGAGAGAGAAACAGAGAAAAAGGGGGAGAGAGAGAGAGAAAGAAGAATGCGTTCAAGCTCCCGAAAGCTGCAGCATGGCCGGAATATACGTTGACACTATTTTTTTTTGTTTTTTTAATATTTTTTTGGCGATTCCCTTTTCCGTGTGCAATTCTCGTAAGGATGCTGCCACGCAAGGTGCTGTTACGTAACGATTCTGCAGGCCGCGGCTGCCACTGCCATTGTGTTACTCTTGTTTCAGCTCACTTTTCACGCCAACCGAGTTTGGGCATTATTATTTATATTATTATTATTTGCTTTTATCAGCAAACTTTAATTTCACTGCGAATGTGCGGCACACGGGGAGCGAGAGAAATTATTCAATTTTGCTTTGCACTTTGATTCTTGGCTTTGGCACATTCACACACATTTACGCACAAAAAACACCGCAAGCTCACAGATACTTCTTGGCACACACACAAAACTGGCAGAAACGCACACACACACACGTTCGCTGCAAACCAGAGCAGAAGTTTGGGATGCTTCTTCTTGGCCTTGTTGTTGTTGCTCTTCCACCTTTTTGTTTTGTTTTTTTTTTTTATCTCTGTCGTGGTGTAGTTGTTGTTATTATTTTCGTTCTCGAACCCGGTGTGTTCGATTTTTAACTGTTATTAGTATCTTTCGAGCACAAGATATTTATTTCGCGTCGTCGTTCTTGCCGGATTATTTATATTTCGAGTTCAGATATTCGGATTAGTCCATGCGAGTCAACCGAACGAAGTTCGTGTTTTTCGACAACAATCATCCGCCGCGTGTACCGCTCTCTGTAGAAAAAATTTTCGGATTGTTCGCAAAGTATCTTATAGATCCACAATTTGTTGTGTCGAGCGAGTTTCTCTGTCCGCCAGGTTCGAAGTAAACAGCTGTATTGGCTTTAATGTTGAAATGTACGACCATGTTGTTCGTCGAGCTTGTATGATGTTGGATGCAACCGCAGAGCGGAGAGAATTTTAAAAGTGCGAGATATTTTTGTGCCAAGCAAAAGATACTTTATTTTTCTCTTTTGTTAGCTGCAATTTATTTTCAAGATACTGTTAATGTTATGTTATTTATGAATAACGATACTGATGAAATTAACATATTAAAAGAATCGAGCAGAGTAAGCCTTACAAAATCAGTTTAAATATCTTTAATTTTATAAGCAGCACTTTTTATCATTACTATGAAGCAACAAGTGATTTTTTAAAGAGAGTAAATAATGTTTAAACTGAGAGTTACATAGCGCTGTTAACGATAAAGTTAACATTAACAGGTTGGAGCGAAAATTCAAATATAATATTATATTAATTTTGGATTTCAGACTTCTATTAAAGAGTATACAAACTTTATAGAGGGGTCATCTCATACAAAAATAAAAGTGTCGTATTGCGTAGAACGAGCAAATCCCCTCGTCAACAAGCTGTAGTTCAAACGGTGGCCGCTTGATGGCGTTTCATGTTCTTACGACCCTTTCAAAATATGTTTTGAAATATGTTTTAAATATGAGGGAGTCATTTCCGACAAAAAAAAAATCAGCATTAACAGGAAAATCTATTTGGTCATGTTCTGAAATTTTAAATGGCAAAAGCCAAAATAGAAATATCAAAACTTGGCCAAAAATACACTATCCTCTATATATATACATAGCTTCTAACTCCCCCAACTCTAGGTACATATTATCCTTCAAAATGTATCTCAACATTCGTTTGTCGTTTCACATTCTCCACATAAGATACATTTTTACATTTTTTTTTTTCCTGTTGAGTTTTCCTCTCTCTCACTCTCTTATTCTGCCATCAAAATGTGGTTTCGCTTCCGACAGATAATTGATGAGTTCTTTGACTCCTCTCCGGCACTGGAAAGTTATGCTGGTGGAAAAATCAAAGCCGGCAATCATATCGTTTCACAAACAATTTGTTTACGGTTTCCCTCGGCCAGAAAACAGAACCCAGGAGGCAGAAGAGCGGTAACAATAACAATAACAATTAACTGCACGCTTCATTAACAACCTCGGACAACAAATTTTCAAGTGCGAAGCAGAACCATTAAGGGAGTGGGAGCGAGCGAATGGAAAATGAACCCTTTCGAGGCACCTGAACGAAGTTAAAGAGAAATGGAAACCAAGGTAAGAGAGTGAGAATGCACTAAAGGAAAGCAGATGAAGTTATTTTTTACATTTTTGGATTACATTTTAAATATATTTTAATGTGAATATTTGATATATTTAATATTATTCCATTATGTGCAGAAATAAAAAGCAACATTTTAATAAATAAATATCTTAAAAATAAAAGAAAATCACTAAAAAATAATATAAAAAAATGTTTATTTATTCCTATTTATTTTTATTTTGTAAGATTTCTTTCCAAACTATTTTTTGACATTTTTCTAAACCTTTTAAGCTCTTTCAGTAGCGCAGTGTAGCGTAGAAATTGATTAATTGCGCTCCTCCAGAGTTCTGACAATTAAATGGAGTTTACCTGCATGGAAAGGGTAAGTTGCAGGAGGGAAATGCATTCGATCAAATATTTTGACTTAACCTTCTAGGAGGCCCCATATTATAAACATAAGGTGCTTCATGGCGTCCATTCGGAAAGATTAATGTGTGGCGCTGCCTTTAACCCCAAAGGGTGAGCAGATGAGAACAAAGACTGAGAATAAGTACCGAAAATAATTATTTAAATTATATTATATTTCTTTATACATTACATTTCTTATTGTAAAAGATTATATATAATACTTGCTAATTGTGACTTTTCTATAGTAATATAATTATACTTTTTCTTACTGTATTCAGAGTATAAGTATTATTTTTCTTCTTTTATTAGTCAATACATTTTTAAAAATATTCTGCCAATGCAGATATCAAAATGAATTTAACACAAATTAACAAACTTGTAATAACATTTTCGGCATCGATTTAATCTGTAATAAAATAGTTAAAACACAAGACGATCTATTGTTTAAGAGCTTCCTTCAGTTGCTGCATCCATTTCTTTTCAGTAGTCAATAATTTTTTGTTAATTAAACAATTAATTTCGAAAAAAGTGAGAGTAGTGTAAGAATCAGTGAGTTCATTGACCACCAAGGCTACTGTGTCTGGCATTTACGGTAATTAGTTGATTTCGAATTGTGATTCGACTTCGAATCCGGCTGCCTCTTGTGCAATTGCCGAAAATACTTCGATCGCTTTCGGTTCTGCTGGCAACTGTTGTTGCAACTGTTGCATTTGCCAGCTGCCTTGCAACGAAACATTGCATGATAATGGCTTCTTTTTGTGGCCATTGTTGTTGTCTTTGCTGCTGTTGTTTTTATTGTTTTTGTTGTAATACCTGCATAGCTTAAAAATGCATTACCGCATATCGATTTCATCGGAGAGGGACACACTCGCGGTGTGTGTGTGTGTTAGCCAAGTTAGCCACCGGCACCGCCACCGCCACCGCCACCGCCACCACTCGTTTTGCACATTTTCCACTCTCATTCAAATGTCAATCGAGTCACGAAATGAGTTGTCCCCCTTAACGCTCGTCCCACTGCCGGCACTCAAAATGAATTCAAATGCGGAGGACAAACAATGAAGAGGAGAAACCTATTTCCCTAAATAATTTCGAGTGTCCTTTCTGAATGCCTTATGTGATCGGTGAAGTCTAGTGAAGTGATTAAATTCAAAGGGAGTTGAGGGAAGTTAAAACATAAATGCGGAAAATTATTTCATCATATTTGTGAAGCAAGCCTGAATAATGGAAAACAATCGAATATATTAGATTCCTTAAGAAAATTAAGTTATTCTGTTAATGTACTTTAAAATAGATTTGGTTTTTAAGGAATATGATTGAGGTTTGCTCTATTGTTTTCATGACAAAATATTTATACTTTTTTTAGGACATATATACAAAATGTTAACATTTCTTAAAAAATAATACAATATGTATTCATAGACTGATCTAAAGGCAATTAGTCGAGTACATTTATTCATTAGACTAGAAACATGCAACAAGAGACCCCGGCCTCAGTTTTTCAGCAGCGGCAAGTGCAACCGAGATCCCGCCTTCGGGGTGTGTGACCAAAAACATGGATCACGCTTCTTGGCGGAGCACTTGGGTTAATAAGTATCTCGTCTAGCCATGCAAATCGTGAACCGAATTGAAAATCGAAGCACTGAACTTGAGGCAATCTGAGCCGACAACTCCTCACCTCCGCCGCAGTTGGCTTGAAAATCTGCGCGTGGGCTGGCGCTTTCCTCAGTGGGTTTTGGGTGCATTTTCTCAAAGGAAAATGCCTTGAATCCCGAAACAAAATTATCCTCACTTTGCGCCCTTTTGACAGAAAGTAAGGCTCCATTCATGGGCAATTTGGAGCGGTGTTGGTGGTTGAGGAAGGGGTGGCGCTTGGGCGAGGTCTAAGTGCTGCTTATGATGTCGGTGCTGGTACATATTAAATCTATTGCAGCTGCAAACACTTTCACTTTTTTCTAAGATAATTTTCCATATGAAGAAAAGCGCCAGCATGGGAAATTTTTAGCATCGAATTTTAAAATGTTCGTTTCTGAGGCAATTTTCTATTTCCATAAAATATAATTGGGCTTTTAATTTGCATTTTAATTCCTTCATTATTTCCTTTTAGTTTTGGAATAGCTTTTAATCTTTATTAAAATCTATGAAGTTATATATTAAAATTGCTTTCTAAGATTATTTATTATTATTAGACGAAAATATGATAAAGAATATGGTACATTTGTCAAAAATACTTTAAATCTCACTATAGATCTACAACGAAAATTCTTTCCGCTTTCAGAACCTAGAGTTGTTTTTTATCTTCTGGAATTAAGAATTCCTAAAATAACCTAAAATAAATGACAATGATTTATGCTGAACTTGCCACTATATTCCATGCAAGAATTGGGAGGAAACACGATTTGAATACAGGGAATTTAAGGGGTTGTAATCTAAAATAGATTTATTGATTTATGAAAAATGCAAGGCGACTTTAGTTTTGAGATATTTTATGACACAATTTGGGGGTTTAAGACACTTAAAATAAAATTTTTATCCGGTCTATGTTGAAATGCTTTATTTACAGTAAAAGGAAAATTAGGAGAGCCGGAAATGTAGTGTTGTAAAAATTAAATATCCAAATAAAATAATATTGGTTTGTAAGAAATTAATCTGAAACAAGAATAGATAATCTTTCTGTTTGAACCAAATTATCTACATTAAGTTGGTGGACTAAATAAACAAGAAAAATAAGGAAATATTTAAAAACAGACACCAACTGTCATCTAATTTTATTGTACTGGAAGTGGAAGAGAAGAGATTTCTTCGGTATTAATTGTTCAGCTAAAACAGACAAACCCAAAAAACACATTTTCTGAAAAATACCATTTTTATTTAATTATTTTATTATTTATTTAATTTTACAATTTTATTTTACTGCATAAATTTTAGGGCCAAAACGATGTTTGCAGGAACGAATATGGGTAGGCAGACACCCTGAAGTGGGCCAAGGCCTTTATAATGCTTAGGAACAAGCTCCTGGTCGAGCAGAACAAATCGGAGACTATAACCCAAAACTATCTGGAGCTAAGAGCCGAAATGTATGCGAAGAACGGTAAACGCAGGGCTGCTGAGCGGGCACAAGCTGCCACATCGTCCTCCTCCTTCACTTGAGCTGGATCCCTTAACAAGAAGTGATGCCTTTTTGGAACTTGGACAAAATTTTTGATATTAATTTTGGTCTTCTTTTTGAAGAGAACAAAAATTGTGATTGACATAAATGTACATGACATGAGTGAGTTGTTTTTGTTTGTAACATCAAAAATATATAAAAATCATATACAAAAATTATATAAAATGTTTAAGAGAAGTGTCAATTAATCACTTACAAACGAAACTAAATAGTTTATTATTTATTAACTTTTATATATATAGGCATGTATATAAAAAATGGAAGAATAAATTGCAGCACTTTCAAATAGGGTCCTCCTTTGACAGTATTTTTTTTTATATTTAATTAAAGCATTTCCTAAAATTATACCTTCCTTGTTTTCAACATCCAGCAAGCCTACAGTTTTAATTTATGCAAATATATTAGCTTGTGGCTTTTTTTTTGGGGCGTCGAGACGCGAATAGGTGTCCATAACTGACCGAAGCCCAAGTCCAGCTCGAACCAAAGCCTCAACGAAAGCATTTTGGTTTGCTAACGGAAACCACCTGCACACAATTTTTATACCACACAAACAACAAGAAAAACACGAAGAAAAAAATATAAAAAACCAACGAAAAATGCCGCAAATCGACGTCTGACAGTCTTTGGCTTGGTACTGGTACCAATTTGGCAGCGATTCGCGGACTCACGCCAGGCCCAGGGTGTGGACCGCAGGAGGGGTGTTGTGTTGCCAGGAGGAGACGGGGACCAATCGTCCATAGACCTTTTTGTGAAAGTGAAATTTTTGCGAAAAGTCTGCAAGTCGGCTGGCACTTTGTTTTCCTGCACTTTTTATGGTTCATTTTGTACCCTCCACGGCAAGTGCTTCAGTTTTGACTTTGAGCGGAAAGGTAAAATAGTGTTGCATATATTTATTTATCAAAATCATAAACTACATTTGTAGGGTTGAGAATGTAAAATAAAGGGAGCCAAGGGAACAATAACTTGAATATCTTCCCACAACTCTTACAATAACCGAAAAAACCAATTTATTCGGTTGATAATATCAATAATTTAATGTTAAGTTCGTTATATTTTTAAATTATATTTTTATATATATAAAACTTGATATTTCTTGGTTTATATAAATATTTTTAATATACCGATATTATTCGGTATTTGAAATTTTGATATATTAAAACAAAATCCTATATTTTTGGATATTTTAAAGTATCTAACTTTATGATATTTTCGTAATGATATAACATTATTATATGATACAGACCTATTCAGGTAAGTATATATAAATTTCTAAGAAACATGTTTTTTATTCGTAAAATACATTTCTTCTTATGAATTTATATCATATCGCAAAATTGTATAACTTTTACCCAAGGAAACGAAAACCCACTCAATTAATTGAAGTAATTTAAACTATATTATATTAAGTTATTATTTATAATAATTAAAATTACTCCCTCAAGAGCATTCATCCGCTGACTTGTTCGCCAAGCTTTCCCGCTATCCGTATGTATTTTTTTCGTGGCTTGATAATTGACTCTAAGCGCGTGAATAATAACAACCAACAACGGCAGCGGTTGTAGCAACAACGGACGTCAGCGGCAAGCTAGGCAGCTAGGAAATCGCGTTTCATTAACAAGGAAAAAGGAAAATTGAAAATTGGGGAGGGAAACACGTCACAGCCATGACATATGCCAAGCGGAATCGTTCGGTTTCGGTGGGGCGAAGGAGACCAACGTTGCGTATACTTGTTGCGGTTGCCAACTTATCTGTTTTATTTTTCGTCGCTTTTCGCTCGTTTTCCTTTTGATATATGCAATGCTTTTCGTTGGCTCGTTTTTTGGGAAAGTAGAAGAAAAAAAAAATGTTTTTCTTCTCGACAGTTTTCATTATTATTTTGTTGATTTTTTTCGCCAGCCGGGGAGTGCGACAACATAATTTACAGTTAACTCTTCATCAGCACGCAGAGTGGCTTGGAGTTTTCCATTTTCCATTTTCCGAGTTTCCCATTTGCTCGCTCAGTTTTGCCATGTCTTATGATTTATTTGACATGACAGTCGAACGAACAATGATTTATTTGTCAATGCAGCGCTTTTAATGAATTTTATTTCAATTAATTTATTTTTTACACACAAGCGGGGGCATCGAATTTTTCGGTTTTTCTACGCTTTTTTTTTGTGTTTGAACAAAAGCCTGATGCTGAGCCAACACGCAACTTGGACGCCCAGTTGAGATACGAGAGTGAGTTTTCCTTAGTACACTGACAGAATTTTGGTAAACGTTTTCTTAGAAGCTTTTGAAACGATTTACAAATTTGACTTGAAGATGAGCCAGCTAGTCCGCCTTGATCTCGTCCAGGAAAAAAGGGTTATAAATAATAAAATAGAGATTTTATAAAGTCAATTTCCGTATGGTAATTTCCATTTTATTTTTTCTAAGTGCATGAACACAAGCGTGGGTTTTTTGCTAACACTGATTCGGTGCACCTGCTGGTTAGACAACTATAAAAATTAAAAACAACCTAAAAAAAAAAGAATAAAAACCAAGAACGAACCATAAAAGTAAGAAAACAGAAGTTAATTATGAATCGCAATTGCAACATTTATTTTTCCCATAAAAAATGCCTAACTGCTACACTTTTGATGAAGTAGAAATAAGTTTAAGAAAAGACAGAAGTGTATTTATATTTTTGAAATATATTTTAATAGGCAAAAATATACAATAGTTCTCTTAATAAAACCTTAACTATAAATTTTACTGTTTCGATCGTTTATATGTACTTTTAAAACATATTAAATATGGGCCCACTTGCCTCCTAATATCGGGTATGCCCACTTGTATTCCCCTTTTCGATTCTGCAAGGGCGAACAAATATTAATTTCACTTTTGACTGCACTTGACCCACTCTCTTTTTAACTCGAAGTGAAGTGCATCCTCTGCGGCGAGTGGAGAGCCGCTGGCAGATAAATCATATAATAAGCAGAACACAGCGGGATATCCCATCTCTGGGTGGACTTGAAGAAGACTTTGATTCGGTGACGAGTTTTTTTTGTTTTTCTCTTTTTCCTGTTGGCGGTCAAGAGATTTGGCCATGTTGTTGTTGCTGAGTCACGGATGCAAAAAGCAGGAGTTGAGCATAAAACAAATTGAAAGCCGCCATAAAGTTGCACAAGGAATCGATAAACGCAAAGCTGTAAAACAAATTAAATTATGCTCTTGTAGATTTCAAATCCGAAACCGAAAGGCAAAGTAAGAGTCTGGGGACCATAAAATGCATTTGATATGCGTATTTAATTGAAATTGGTTTTTGGTCGTTGAGAAATCCACTCTATATGAATGCATTTTTACTGCAACCACTCGGAAAAATATAACTACCTATAAAGAAAATATAGAGAGAAGTTGGAGTGGCTCAAAAGAATATACATTTTCTAAAGGAGTATTACTTTTACAGCTCTATTTTGAGTCAACTTTAACCTTTCGACAGAGGCACAATTTTTCTCCTGCCTTCGAACACAATTAACCATTTATGATTTTCACTTTTACAACATTTTCGGCATGAGGCAACCTCACTTTTTTTTTTGTCTTCCATCACTCCATCGATAAAGTGCAATGGCCAACGGACACCACGTGTGTTGTGTTGTGTTGTGTTGTGTTGTCCATGGTAATTTCGGCTCTAACAACTCATTTTCGATTGCGAAACAAGTGGCAAAAGGGCAAACTTCCAGAGAGGTAGACAAAAACTCAACTTAATAGGACAATTGATAGCTTGGGAGTGTTACAAAAGCTGAGAAAAAACACAAAATGCAATTACTTACTATGAGCTGGGCAGGGAGGCAAAGTTATGGCTGCAAATGAAACTGACGTTTGAGTATGTGGAAATTTTCCTGAGGGTTCGCCAAGGGAGGACAAGTTTTTTTTTTAATTTTTTTCTTTTTAAAAAAGAAAATCTGTTTTAATTTTGATATATTATTAAATATAGAAAAAAAATAGATAGAAGACTCTTAATTTTCTCTTTCAAGGCTTGCTAAAGTTTGGCTTTGATTTTTAGATTGATATCATCCGTTCCACAAATGTCTTATAACAAATAAATTTAAACAATTAAAAGAAAAAAGAGAAATTGCCTGGCGAAATTTCACATGACAGCAAATGGCAGGCGCCAATCAAAGAAGAACCCCACCTGAATATGAATATTCGATTATATGATAAATGCACTGCCGGTTAAACCACTCTATTTCACCCGCACCACCCCCTCAATTAACCATAACCACTCCCCCCTTACAGTCGTGCCTCCCATCACGAACGAAGACGTGCCAAATGAATGAATGACGGACTGGTTGACTGAATGAGGTGGCAAAAATGATATGCCTTGCGAGAACAGTGGGTCATAAGCTATGGGTAAATTAATTGATCAGAGATATATCAGAGAATTGGTATTAATTACCATAAGACTCTAGTTTACATATCCTTTAAGATCAGATAACTACGAGGAGCTTTATCAGTGATTGTGGAAAAAGTGAGTATAGAAAGCTTTCTTAAAATCTATTAACAAATATCAGCAACATCAGGAACTCACATAAAAAGTAAGCTCTTTTTATTAATTTAAATTTACAAGCTACAAATTTAAAAATACATTTCTTTTAGTTACACTTTAATGAAACCCTTACCACGGTATTTCCTGTGCTTTCTCGAGTGGGAGTCAAGTGGAAGTGTGGAGCAGTGAGAAGTGTAAGTAGCAGTAGCCCCTGTCTTTGGACGTCTCTGGCTTCTTGGCCGCTGCCGTTGGGCTTTTTGGGACCGACGTGCGCCAAAAAAATGCCAGCCCACCGAAAAATTTGCTATAATACAATCCAAATACGAGTTGTACTGGGGGAGAGTGATATTTCTGCAACGTTTGCATTCGTTTTCATTCATTGGCGATTCGGACTTGACAGTGTAACGGCTGCAACCTGTCATAACAACAAAAAAATATAAAATATATGTTCATATGCAAGTCGAGTGAGATGCAATTTGTGTTTGATGGACACTCGTCGGATTGGCTTGGTGAAATTTTGATGGTGGCGGCGACGTTGATGACATTTACGGTCAGAGTCGGACATTGATGTGAAGAAAACGCGCTCTTTAATTAGCCGTGCACTCTCACACCTGGGCGTTTGACTTCAACCTGTCAGCGCTTTAAGGGGGAAAATGTTATACGAGTGATGGAAAATATCCTACACTGCGATCGGAGCTGGCAGATTAGGCCCGGACTGTCGGCAGTTGTCAGCCAAGCCCAACAAGTGTTCATATTCCACGCTGTGAGCTGCACCCAAAGCCATGTTCATGTTTTCCAATAATCGCCTTATGGCCTGACTATCTGACTTCTTAATTCTAATTTTATGTTTATAGATGTTTAATTGATTGCAATTATAATCATGAGGGAGAGATAGTGAGAGAGAGAATATAAATAGACACTTACTACTGTCTGTGTAAATGATAATCTCTACGTGGTCTAAAGGTTCTTGGATTTCCTTTTCCCCATAATTCAACATAAGAACTATAAATACCCACAATATGCACATAAAATTTATTCACATAAACAAATAGAAATCTTTGGCTGCCTTATGGCTTATGGCATAGAATTAACAAAGTCCAATGAGAAGAAAAACATTTGAATGCACGTGTGTTAATCATAAATTTTAAACATGTTTCAAATGCAGCCAACCCAGTGGCGGTTGGATAGACAAACGGACGGGCAGATGGATGGACGGACGACTGATGGCTGGAAACGATTCGACGGCGGCGTCTAAAAAAGACAACACGGCTATAATAAACGCATGAAAATATGCCCGAGGCGTGCGCCAATCAATTTCACCTACACTGCGGACATTTCATTTAAATATTTAAGGGGAATACAATTTTAATTCTTAACAAATTTTATACGGATTTAAGGAAGAAATCTTTTGAAAAAGACTCAAATCTTTCATTACTATTTTATTTCTATTTAATTACTTTGCTTAAAATATTAAAGTTTTAATAAGAATATAATAATTATAAAATACAAATACCAGGTTAGATTTTCTTTACAAGATTAAGGTTTTTGTTTATCTTGAAACATCAAAACCTTTTGGAACAACCATTTTCTAGCTTTATTTCAAACCTAAAGAAATTTTTCTTTAGAATTTATTTTTATTCATTTATTCGTAGAAAGCCAACATATATATAATAATTGTAATATATTTTATATGTTCTTCAAATAAAATACCAAATGGCATGATATACTTCTTTATTTTTAAGTTCTTTAATTTTTAATTGTTTAATTCTGCTACCTTTAATTCTTTAAACAATTTTAAACAATAAATAATATTTTTCTTGAGTGTACGGAATAACGCAATGTCGTCTTTGTTGTTTTTCTTTTTTTTTGACGTTGCAGAGGCGGCGGGAGTGTGTTTTTTTCTCTTTTTTTTGGAAACGGGGGCTCGCAACCACGTCGACTTGTATCTTTTTTGCATAAACGCACCCAATTTTCAATGCGTATATATGAGTGAGAGCCAGCCCGACTTTGGCCACATGCCAGTGCGTATTCAGTTTTTTTTTGGGTGGAGGAACTCGAGGGAAGGGAAAGTGCAGCGCGGGGCGAAAGAGGGGACCTAAGAGGTGGCCGCGCCTCGGTTTTTAGTCTATTAAAAGAGCTGCAATCTGGGTTCGGTGTTGTCAATTTTATTCCATTTTGCCCACTTTTTTTTTCTTAGCCTTAATGCTGTTGTAATGGGCCCACAAATTGCCATTTTTTTCGTTGTTGTTGCTTTTTGAGGTCTTTGAGCCTGATCGTGTTGTGAATTGGAAATTCGATTTGTTTTTAGCCGGGAGCAATGGCAAAATGTGACAGACCAGAGAAACTATGCAAATATTTGATGTGTGCTGAGATTAATGGTGTATAAGCATTATAATTATTATAGTTTATATATATTGTATTTATTTTTCAGTTGAAGAGTTGAGAGGAACATACAAATTTGTGAAATGCATCATTTCTGTGACTAAAAATTACAAACTAAAACAGAGAATCAGGCACAATTCACCTGCACTTATAAACACAATTATTGAACGATGATAAATTAACGGTATAAAGATAAGACTCTATATATATATATTTATTATACCTTTGCAGGGTATTATAGTTTCAGTCAGAAGTTGGCAACGCAGTGAAGGAGACATCTCCGACCTATAAAGTATATATATTCTTGATCAGCATCAACAGCCGAGTCGATCTAGCCATGTCCGTCTGTCCGTCTGTCTGTCCGTTTCTACGCAAGATAGTCCCTCAGTTTTAAAGGTATCTGAATGAAACTTTACAGTCTTCTATATACTCTCACTCGTACATATGTCGGAACGGGCCGGATCGGACGACTATATCATATAGCTGCCATAGGAAGGATCGAAAAAAATTTGGAAAAAAATTATAACTTTGTCAGTTCTAAACGTATAATTTCCAAATTTGATAGTTGGCCATTTATTATTGTCTTAGAATTTTGTATTAAATTTCATGAAAATCGGATGACAATATTCTATATCTGCCATAGGAACATCAGCGAAATAATAGAAAAAAAATAACTCTGTTGTTTCTCAACATATTTTCATCAAATTTGAGGTTCGGCAATTCAATGTTCTCTTAGAATTTCGTTTAATATTACATAGCTCAATTGTAATCTGCAAAGGTATATAAACTTCGGTAAGCCGATGTTAGCATCCTTTCTTGTTTTAAGTTATTTTTGATTTTTCCGGAGATATTGTTAAATAAAAAATTGCTTTGATTTGTTCTAAAACAAAACAATTTCATTTTTTTTATTCATTTCAATTTTATAAAATGATTTCCATACTTAGAAATAATAAAATGGTTTATAAAAATGCAGACTAGTTCAAAACCCTCACCTTATCAAAACAGCATACGTATTCCAATTTAATTATTAGGTTTCATTTTTGCCAGACATTAAATTAATTCTTCGCATAATAAGACAGGCCGACTTATAATTATAAAGCAATTATTTTTAGTTTGCAAAAAAAACCCTTGATGGCATTTTTCATAAATCGCATCTCTCTGCAAGAGACAATGTTAATTTTCCCGGGGTTTAAAATTGCTCTTCGCGTGCACTGGATATTTTTTTGTGTTACCATTGGGAAAATGAAAGTAATTGTTGGTTTTTTTTTTCTTACGATTGCATTTTTGTTACCACAGACTGTGGACAAAACGATTTTCAGCTGGCTTTGGAGATTGCATTGGACCGTACATTTCCACACTTCCAAGCGAGAGCAGAGGAGAAAAATTGAAATTAATTAAATACCTAAGCAGCACGAAAGCCGCTTTTCCAGACTCCTCCTGCCACCTGCCCCAGCTGCCCCAGCTGCCCCACCTGCGAGTCACTCAATCAACTGTGACGCATCGTGCACAAAAATTATTTGTCAACAAATTGGAGCGCGACCAAGCCCACAACAAACAGCTAAAAATGCAATTAAAGAAATCGAAATGGAAAACAATAAAATCACAAGAGAAATATGTGCTCCGAGCATAAACATGAACGTCGAGCGGCGAAGGCAAAAAGCGAACAAAATATTTTACAACACTTTCGCTCGTTAGAAGCGGGCGGCTGCAACGTCAGTCTTTCTTACAGTCCTGCACGAAAGTCTGCTGTCTACAGTACACTGAGAAAAAATGTTTATATTTTTTAATTTATTAGCTATTATATTTAGGGCTGGTTTCTACAATCCGTGCTAAGTTTAGGCTAAGAAAACTTGTTTTTTTTTTGTTTAGAGCTCTTTTTATGATAGTAATGAAAGAAAAAAGACTTACAACAATATTATTTATTTATTTGCTTAAGATAACTGATACTTAATAGCACAGATAAAGTCACTCTGTTAATCTTTATAGTTCACGTACTTTTTTACGAGGTTGGGAATTCGATTTGTTTTACGGTAAGTCTATCTGGTGTTTATCCTTTCTATAGTTTGCTAGCAGCTATTTGACAGTCAGGCACTTTGAAAGAGAAAATAAGAACGGATCCTTATCAAATATTAATTTTTTTTAACATTTTATAAACAAAATCGTAGAATTTTGTATTCCCAATAAATATTAAGTACCCACTGCTCACACTACTACTGTGTTCATTACTCTATTTTATTCTTAAAACTTTTTATGCGACTTTTTTCCCAGTGCCGCCCACTTGTCTCGTCTGTATGCACTCATTGCCGCCTTAATTGCCGGGCGAAAATGTGCAGCGACTGCAGCAGAGGGGCAATAACTATGGGTGTAGGTATAAGACAAGCTAAGGCGCTTACCCGCAGCTCTACTCTAATTACCCTCGAAGCTCTTGGAAGTCGATGCCTCCTCTCCGATCATCTCTGATCCCTTTTCTGTACGGTTTTTGAAAGGTGCCGCCGTTGCTGGGTGAGCAAGTGAAATTAAAGTCAAATTAATCAAATTTGTTTTGAATTTGGGTTGAGACGTGGCAAGACTATAGTTCAGCAAAGGGGAGTGGTAATTAGATAGGCATCGAGATTTTAAGCAGAGAAAACACTACTATGCACTCATAAAAGTACTTACTTATATTCACACATTTAAAATATAAATTCTAATTTATTTATTATATGAGAGATTCGACTTTTTGCCATAGAAACAGCCTTCAAATAATTATAAATATATATTTTTTAATAAAATGTTTGATTGTCTTTTATAAAACCCACAAATACTTGAAAATTTACGAGTTTTAGAAATAACAATTCATCACTGCCCAAAGTCACTGTCCGGCGGAGTCTTTCCTCTGCCGCTGGAACTCAATTTCAATTTGCTGCCAGCTCCCTCCGCGGCCAATTGACAGCTTCTTGGGCCAGCACCTTGGCGGGACTTGGGTCAATTGGTTGCCATAAATCTTCATATAACACTGTTGACTGCCGGCGACAGTGCGAAATAAAATAAAAATTTCATTATGATCTTTTTCCACTCGATTCTTTCGATTGCAATTTCGAATTATAGAGAGAAATGTGATAAATCAAATTCTCGTTAACGCAGGGTGACGTTTAAATTTGTTTTAGATAAAGTCTGAGTGGGGCTTACCCCGAATCGATATCCATTCTAATTGCAAAAGCATTTATTCAGGGCCAGAAAAAACCCCCCAAAAAACTCACCTAGGTAGGATATATACACATATCGTAACATATATGCGAATCTCGATCAACTGCTCACCCGGGCGTGCGGCATTGGCAACAGGTTCCGCTGCGGTGCTGCATGCAACCGATGATTAAAACGGTGCCAGATCCAAACTCTTAATTCTTGGGCATTTTCACTGAAATCGTAAAATATAATTTGCGAGGAAATTCTTTCTTTCATCTAGCCTGACTGGCAATTACTACGTTTCTCTTGTTAATTTCGTTTTCTTTTCTTTTTTTTTTGCTCTCGACTATATTTATTTTTTCTCTCTCATTGCGATATTTTTATGCTGCTGCTGCTGCTTTTCATGCGCGACTTCATTTAACTGTGCTTTGCATGATTATTGCTCCAGTTATCGCGACAACAACAACAACAGCAACAGCAACAGCAAGAGCATGATCATGAACAACTGCTTCTGGCCAGGTAAAAATTATGTTGAACAAACTACGGCCTGTTACCAATATGGGCAGTGCACTTTCTGGGCTTTGCAACAAGAAAAATTAAAGAAAAATAAAAAGCTCGAGAAGGTGCAGCAAGGCAGATCGCTTCGGGCTTTGTTAAACAGAAGATATTTGTGTTTAGAGTTTTAGATGCATGTGCAAATATTTATAGTTAATTATTTTTTACTGCAAATCTCGAAATACATTTTACAGACTTTTTGCTTAATATCTATCAACAGACATATGCAAATAAAAATATATCAATGATTTTCACCGCTCCTTAAACCAAGTTCCAAGTAAGCACTCACTTACTTAACTTTATCATTTTTTGTACTCTAGCATTTTTCCAATTTACCCTTTTTTTTTTTTTTGCTTTACCATTTGAGGGAAATTCGCTGGAGCTCACCTGCTGCTCGTTATCTGCAGTATTTATGTCATCGTTAAATTTGGCTTCCAGCTGCTCGAAACAAGTGCACACGAAGCGTTCTGGCTGCCTTGGCTGTCGTTGTCGTTGTCGTTGTCGTTGTCGTTGTCGTTGTCGTAGGCATAGGTGTGGCACAAAATATTTAAACACAGCATAAAAATTAAAAACTAGTCTAATCAAAGACTCGAGCCAGTTCCATGTGGCGTTGATCGCCATGGGTTTGGGGCCGGCAAAAGGCTTCATCTGAGATCATTTACCGTAAAAGCAATAAAGTGTAGAAGTGAAATGTGGCTATATTTATTTTTTACCGAAGGAAATACTTAGCTCTGGATACTAATTTGGACTTGGAAAAATCACAACTAAAAGAGGTAACCATATGTATTAATTTTTAGAACTCTAATGCTCTTTGGAATCCTTTAGATATTACCTGAAAATTTATATTATATTTCGGGACACAAAATCAATTTTGGAAAATATTTCTAGACTTTACATAAGCATAAACTTTACATTTCTACCATTTATATAAAAATATAAGCCATATTTCTGAAATTTACATATTTATTAAGCCATATTTTTAGACTTTTCCTTAAAGCCCATATTTGTAGATCTTATATCCTAATGAAAAATCAGCTAGAACATTTCTTATCAATTAAAACTGAGGACTTCTGCCTTCTTGCCTCATTCCCGCGACAGTCAAATTTCCACTTGACAAAGATGAGTGTGGAAAATGGAGCGTGTCCCATTTATGTATGTGTGGAGGCCTCTCTCCTATCTCTCCGTGGAAATCTGATTTGCGATTAAAGCCCCAAATGCACGTTAATCCCTGCAAGCGGATGGATAGCAGGCTTCGTGGAAGTACTGCCACTGCAAACTCCCTGGCCGGCAACAGGTGTAAATGATTCCGTTGCCGTAACATGACGTTGTCCGCGGTCAACGTTTGTTTTTTTCCTTCTATTTCTTGGCCTGGCCCGGTGCGTTGTGAGCCATTTGAAACTGGTTGCACCTTCTGAGGCTTGCTACGTCGTATTAAGTTTAATTTGCATGGCAAACTAAGACTGAGCCTGAAACTCAGAAGAGAAGAAAAAAAATGGAAATACTTTAAAAAGACCCCAAGGCGCCAGCGGCTTGACACATTTCTGCGGGCCATGAGAGTGAACTTTTTGCGATCGAAATGCATTTTCCAATAGTTGACCCAATTGGAAAAGAGACGGAAAATGAGGAAAATGGCAACTGAAACTAGGCAGGTGGAGGAGCAGGGATCGAGAGTGAGTGCAGTGAGGCGACCCCGGATTGACATCAATCATTGCACTATGAGACATTATTCTTAACGTCATCGTCATGCCGCCTCAGCTGGGTCAATTAGAAGTGACTTGGCAGCTTTTGGGGTAAAAGTAAGAAAGAAATGCAGCTGACGGGGGAGGGAGAACACAGCCCACCTCCCTTCCCACCCCACCCATTCGATGGAAGGAAAATCTGCAGCTAAACGACAATCGATTAAGGTCAGCCTTTACTGGGCTGGGAAAGTTGGCCCAATGAACGCCGCCCAGCAAGTGGCGCCCATGGAGGCACTCAGTCCGGTAGCCAAGCGTATCTCGACCAGATCGTACAGGGGGAAAAAATATGACAAGTAAGATGACTTTTCTAAACTAGAATTACAGGTCAGCAAATGAACTGAAATCGAGGCTAGAAAGGGTTCATCTTTATGTTTAAACCTTTTTTCTTTGTGGTTCAGAATTTTGGAAAACTTAATTTCTCAAATAAAATATTTAGAGAAAAATCTACATTTTATTTTCTAATATTATTCCCCCATTTTCACTGTGTAATCATAGCCATCCAGATCGTTGCTCATGTGCAGCAAGGAGCAGCCGCCGCCATGGTCAAGTGGCTGCCCGATTTGCATGACCAGTCGATGGGTGTGCGTGAGGCGATCGCAATCCCCCAATCAAATATTGCGGATCCCAGGAAGAGGAAGATCGAAACTAAGGCGCTTCACTGCCACAGCAATTACTGCCTCAGTTCCAAAGTTTTCAGTCATGCAAGCGATTTTTCCGGTGTGCATCAGAGTTGGGTTTCTCCTCTAGGCTAGGGAGTTTTGTGGCTAGCCAGGAACAGTGGTTAGAAATTTACTACATAGAACAAATTTCACACTGGAAACTTTTTTAAATGTAATCAGCAGCCGAACAAATTATTTATTAGTGTCTTATTGATAATATACAACTATATTTATGAACAGACAGCTGTTTTGATCAGAAGCTAAACCTCGCATAAGTATTTATTAATCCGAAATAAATTAATAATATAATATTTGTAAAAGAAAATTAAAATTATTACATTTTCCTATAATTCCACCCACTGTGCATCGATTATAGTGCCTGGCACAGTGAACCATTTGATCATTCGACCAAGGAATTTGCCTACTACCCGTACGTCTTGTGGTTTTCCAGTGGCTTGTTTGGGGAAAAGGTAATTCGCAATATTACTCTATTAAATCTGAATCTAGTCAGTCTAATTTTTAAGGTGCAAATTGTATTTATTTGAAATTTAAAAAGCAAACTTAATTATTTTATTTAATAAGTGCGCCATCTTTTAGGATTTTCATTAAACTACATCAAATTTCTTTGACGACATCTATGGGACTAATTGGGCGCTAGTCAGTGTTGCCGTTTTGGCCATTTTCTAACCATTTCACACCATTTTACATACATTTTACTCTGTCAACTGGTAAAACTTCGGCGCTTACCCGCCTAACGCTATGCGTTCCAAATCTGGCCACCAGGTGTGGCACATTAACCAAAAACTATTTCAATTATTATTATTATTAATTATAATGTAATCTGATGAAGCTCCTAAAATAGATTTGCAGTTTTATTGTTTAGACTACAAAATAGTCAATTAAATGTTTAAAACAAAAATTTTAATTTAATTTGGTTTTTAATAGGCGATGATACTTGCTAAGGTGTCATTAAAAAAACTTTCATAAAATCAATTTAATGCCAAACAAGAGCAAAACTAGTAAAGTAAAAATTTTATTGATAAATACAAAATATTAATATATATTTCTGGGATTCATTTGTTAATGAAATATATATTGTTTGTTATTAAAGAAGGGATGGCTTTTGTTCTCGGCAGGATCCTAAGGGATCCACACATATTATTTATACGAATTGATACATTAGCCTCAGACAATATGCCAAAAACCTTTCCAACAAAAAAAATATAATTAAAAAAATAGTATTAACAATTCATTTGTCAAAAATTGAGGCTACAAAATTATAAAGCTCAACTTTGGATAGTTGATTTATATATTTCTTTTTATAATTATAAGCATTATGATTTATTTTAGGACATCCAAAACCATAAAGCATTTTGCCTTATTTATTTTACATTTTAAATTTTTTAAATTATTTTTTTTTGCAATATATTTCTATTATTCTATTATATTTCTATTGAAAATGTTTATATTTTCAATACATTATTTCCTATACGTTATAATAGAAATATATTGCAAAAAAAATAATTAGATTGGGCTTACTCTGAAAGTTTTAAGTTAGATTAGATAAAAAATCTTGGAGTTCAAATGATATCAACATCAAATACAGGAAAATAAATAGTTTTTGTTGTTGGTTTGTTTTTTATCACCTTGTTTATTTTCGCAGAGGTCTTAAATGTCTATAACCTATGTGGATACAGCATATCTTACTCTAAATCTTTAATAATTTGGGAATAAAAAAATCTGACAAAATTCGTAAGGTATTTCATAAAATGAAATTAAAATTAAAGCTCATCACAATGCAACTCCAGAATTCCTGAGAATTTCTGCACTATTTTTGCTGCTGCACAACAGGTGACTTTCCCACACTATGAATATATTTGGGGTAATTCTTCTGAAGTTTCCATCCCTCTCAGTAAGTGGAAAATATGTACTACAAATGCTCAAGAATGTTTGTTTGTTTGTGTATGCAGAGATATATATCAAATACGCCCCCATTTGCTGGGTTAAGTGAGGCGAATAATTCATGTCAATATCAAAACTCATTTACCTGCGGTTGCCTCAGTCTTTCATCAAAAACCTTGTGAGGGAAAACCAACTGAGAAGTAGATCAAAAGTGGGAAACTCAAGGTGGGGGGGACGAGAGCCCAATTGAGGAAAATGCGTTCAGCTGGAATGCCGCTTATAAGCCATCGTTGACAACATAACCTGGAAACCGACAGGCGACAGACGAAAGAAGGCAGAGGACTGTGTCGGAATCAGGATTTGAAATATGGAAAAGTTTTGTCTCAACTTCCAGATAGGCAAGCGACAAGGAACGATTTTAATTACTTTGGCCCAGTCATTCATTCATTTCCACTTGTTGCCCATCAGTTAAAAGTCAAAAGAGGAGGAAGCTCTGCGAATGGTAATTCCATTTCCATTTCGGACATTTCACGCTCGAAAGGATTCTATCCGACACCGCACCCCATCTCCATCTATCGTCCCTTTTTAGCCATTACAACTTATTGCTGCAACTCCTGTGGCTACTTTTAATACACTAAATTAACTTTTTCGTGGCCCAAAGTCCCCCCTTCTTGGACGCCACCCACTCGAAAGGCAAGGACGCGTACTTTATCTGTCGGTTATCTCGCCTTTTGTTGATTAATAGCTTTGCGGTAATTAATTCGCCATGAATGATGTGCATTTCTATGGAACGAGATAGGAATGGAATATGAATGGAAAACTAAGTTCATTATTGTGGAGCATCTATGTGGGCATTATGGCGGAAAAGAGTTTCAAATCGTTGTATCTGCTCAGATAGAATCTATTATGTGTTAATTAGGTTTAAGGACAAATCAACGGATGATTAAGTGAGAAGAAATCGAAAATGGATTTCTAATTAATCAAATACAACATTTTACTTTTACTTTATTGTCTAGCAAGTCTAATATTTAATTTCAAATTGGCACATTATATTTATTCAAGTAAAATCTTTTTAATAGCTTTAGTTTTCTAAAAAGTTTTTATGATTTTTGCGGCTGTTGTAAAGTATTTTTCCCTCATAAAATTAGGCATTTGGTTATTCTGAACTAAATTAACATTCAGTGGCTGCCTTCCACACTTTTCTGTGCCCTCACATTAACTGGAAATTATCTCATTAGATCTGCACTGACAACGAGTGTGAACTTCTGAGTTCCGGCGGCGCAAGAAACTTTATGCCCGCCCACTGGTTCGGCTTTTACCAATGACTTCCGTCATCACCGGCACACTCAAAGTGTAAATTTGCATTTGCTTCTAATTAAGAGAGGGAACAAGAAATTGCCCAGACCCAGCCCAGAGCCAACCCAGAGCCCGCATCGTTGCATCGCAAGATCGCAGCATCCCGGCATCTTGGTAGCTTGGAAACTTTGCATCTGCAAATGGAGGAGCACTTGCGGCAATTGCAATTTAGAATTTTCAATTATATTTATATTTTTTATGAGGTTAGCGGCTGGGTAATGGGTGTCGGGTAGCAAGTTGCAGGGTAGCGGGTAGCGGGAAATGGAAAATGGAAAACGGAAAACGGAAAACGGAAAACACCCCTTTGGCCCGCACACACACACGGAAGCACTAGAAAACTACAAATCAAGTGCCACGCACGCAAATTTCCTTTAATTAAAACCAAACTTTTAAGAGCCCCTCGTCTGCATCTTCTTCAGGTTGCCCCGTTGCTCTGCAGATGCATCTTCACGACGTCGGTTACCCAACTGCAAACTACTCGGCCTCAACTTGAGCGGATCCAAGGCGACATCATCTCCGAGTGGGAGCCAAGGTGCGGGCCGCTTTTGTCGGTCGCCAGCCTCTGGTGATTACGGCCCAAAGTTTGCTCAGGTGAAGAAATACAATTAGCGAGTAATATAAGGACAATATTAGTACATATGGCTGCGGTAGATAGTTGTAGAATTTTCGAAGAATACTTAAAAGCATCTACGTTAGGATAATTAAGCTTGAAAACGAAATATATTGTTATAAAGAATTTCTTATCGAAGATTTATCTCAGCAACCATTGTATTGTAACTCTAATATAAAGTTAAAATGCTTTTAAATACTAAATAACCAATTTAATTAAGATACCTAAACTATCATGAAAAAGGTTCTGATTAAGGTAGACAAATAATGAAACTTTTTGAATTAATAAAACAGAAAATCAACCCCATTTGGAGTTTATGAAAACCAAAGCAAAGCCTTGGAAAATCTCTTCGAAGTTTGATTTTGAAATTGTTCCAGGACAAACATCCATCAACAAGTAAAATTCAGTTTCAGCTGGAAAAGCACTTGGTGAAAAACCCCCTGACTAAGAGTGGGAGTGCGGAAGAAGCAAACTTCTACGCCCCCAAGAAGTGAACCGGATGCAGTAAAAAAGTTTTCTAACCCATATTAAAACATATTTGCGCCAAAATATGCAGATGCCAGGAGAGTGCAAGGAAGTTGCCGAGCGTATGTATATGCCGTATCTCCGTGAAGGCAGGTGGCACCGGGCGTGGGCGTGGGGCGGGCTGGCAGTCAATTGCTCATTGACTTGGCTCAAAAATTGTTGAGTGTCGAGTCCTAAGTCCTAAGCCCCTGCTAACATGCCAAAGTCAAAATGCAGTTGCATAGGATGAGCACAAAGAGAAAATAAGCGAAATAATTTTAATGTTTTAAAAATATTATAGATTCTAAATAAATTCTAAAGCTAATGAGTTGAGTGTTACATTTGTACTGCTTGTTCCATGGAACTTTTGTATAAATTCTACAGAGTATTCTGTCTTTTAGTAGTGTTTCTCTCTGTGTACTGCCTGGAGTGATGGGGTGAAGCGACAGCAAAGTTACCACCACCTGATATGGAAGAACCGACTTCTTCCTCTTTGGCGTCCCATTTTTTCGGGTTTAGTTTCCAGTTAAGTTTACGTGAGCGTGGATTTCAAGCTGTGCGCGCACATAAGTTTGTGGCTTAAGCATGTGAAATTCATATGGATGGCAGCGTACACCCCCTCCTCCTCATCCTCTGCACCTGCATGAAGGGCATAAAATACTGGCAGGGCTAATGCATTGCCAGCAACCCTAATAACCTTAGACATCGCGACGACGCGGGGTGTGCGCCGGGCCGAAAAAGTCACACAAAGTTACTGGCGCAAAAAGTTTAAAATTAAACGTAGTTGGATTCGTTGCAGGAGGGGTTAAGGAATAAAGGAATATAGTTGGGGTATATGGGGATACTTTCTTGGTCCAAGGGTCGGCTGTCATGTCTTGAATTAAAAATACTTCAGAGAGCAAGAGATCACTAATCGAAGAACGGGTCTCCTAAGAATTGAACTGTGTCGAGACTTTTACTATAAAGTAAATAGTAAATTGCACAATATATGTCCTGGGTTTAAGGAAAAAAACCCAGAAAAATCACATTAAATAAAGTAAAACCCCTCAAAAACTAGAAATAAAGAGAAATTTTAGTACCGTGCTGGAGCTAATTATGCTTATGTAAAGTGTTTTTTAGGCTGTAAGTCTAATGCAATATAATTTGAACAAAATTATTGAAAATTGACGGTAATTGAAATGAATTCAAACAAATTTGAGTGCTCGCTGCTGGGTGTCGTGTTGAGTCCCCATCAGAGGAGTCAAAGAGCGCTGAGCGTTGCAACTTTGACACGCGACGAAGAGGTCGCCGCACGAGATTTCCCTCCAAAACTCTGCAATTTCGCGGACCCAGGCTGGCGAAGGGGTTCATTAGGCATTTTACCAAAATTACTGCACATTTTCAGTGGGGAAAATTCTCTATGATTAGGCTTCAAACTAGTGGATTATTTGTAGTGGCAGAGTCTTTCCGTTAAAGTCAGCCAGCTTACTTGGATTAGCCGAGAGAGCTGTGCTGGAGAAGCTACAACTTCCACCGGATAATGTCATAAGTCCCCGCTCTAAACAGCTCACTTACCCACCAGGATTGAGACCCTGCTCGACTGGAAACAAATTCAATGAAAATAAAAATAAATTAGCTGCAACTAAATGAGCCAAATAAATTCATTTAGGGCTTTATGCGCTCCACTGAAGTACACCCAAAGACGCAGTCGTCGTTCACGTCCGCCCCTCCTGGCTGGCTGGCTGGCTGGCTGCTTGGCAGGGTTGCGGGCCAAGTTAAAGCCAACACGTATTGCCAAACTCGATTGCCGTGGGCGCCGCACCAAATGCAATTTCACTTCACCCCTGTCGCAGTCGAGGGTGTACACTGTACAGCTTGCAACTCGCAAGAGCAGCGGAAAAATTCCAGCAGCAGGTGATTCCCCTTCGAAGCACTTATCTCTCAAGCGAGCTCCGTTCGCCGTGCTCGTGTCAAATGGCGGACAGCTCTTGAAATCAACGCAAACAAATAACAAAACTAAAATATATCTTTTGATTATGCCAATGGAGATTGTTTATCGGTAGAAAATGCCACGAAATAGGGTGATTTTTGGTTATTGTTGTGGTGGAAAATAAATTCAATGAGTCATGTTTTTTACATAATTATTCAGTATTTGTTTACTCTACAATAGTTCAAAAATTCGCAAAATTATAAGCCTATTAATTATTCAAAACTTGTGTCTTTCAAATTAATTAAAGGAAACAACTATATACTATAAAATTATGTTTTCTATTAGCAATTTATTCATAAATCACTTAAACTAGTAAGACATTTATCTGTGTCATTGGTAAACGGAAAAATCCACTTATCTTGATTTAAGAAACGTGTATCCCTTCTTCGATTATTCAATAAACAAAAATATTTAAATATTTAACCAGAAAACTATAAAAATTCATAGCGCTTGACACGCACCTGGCGCCTGTTCGCTGAAAAAACCAAAAAAAAAAGCAAACCAAAACCAAAACAAATCCAAAACCGGATCGAAAGAGAAACGTTCGGTCAGCACTGAGGGAAGCCCAACCGTCTGGACTAGTGTCTGGTTCGAATGCGGGTAAAGAACCTCAAAAATATCAACCTCTTAGGTGGGCGATCGATTCGTATAAATAGAGAAAGACGCAGTGAAAAGGGCTCAGTATCAAAATCAGCTTCAAACCATCCTCATCTGCAGGATTATAACCTATCAACAAATTTAATTTTGAAATCAAACATGAAGTTCCTGGTAAGTATAGCCTGCTGTTGTTCAATATTTGGCAGAATTTAAGGATTATTGCATTCCAGGTGATCGTTTTTGTGGCCCTGCTTGCCGTCGCCTCTGCTCTTCCACAATTTGGTTTCGGAGGCTTTGGAGGAGGATTTGGTGGACAGCAACAACAACAACAGCAGGAAGGATTCAGCGGCTTTGGAGGCGGCTTCGAACAGCAACAACAGCAGCAGCAAGAAGGATTCGGCGGCTTTGGAGGCGGCTTTGAGCAGCAGCAGCAACAACAGCAGGGAGGCTTCTTCTAGGTTAACTTTATAAATGCTTAAATTTAATAAAAGATAATATTATTTTTAAAACATACAGATATAGATTAATTCATGGGCTTGATAACTTAAGATTTAAGGGAGCTGCTTAGATAAACCTTGTTTTTTAAGACGGTGAAAAGCACTTAAATTTATACTCAAATCGAGCGTTTTTCTAGAGCATACTGGTTGAAGATGCTAATTCCATTTTTTGGATTGGGAAAGTACAATTAACAAACAATTATCACCTATTAAAAATGTATTAAATATTTAGATATACATTATTATTATATTTTTAATTATCAGAAATATAATCAATACGCAGTTACAATATCTCTATTAAAATAAAACCCTTTACTTGTTTGATAGAATATTATTCATTTTACCTCTCGATATAGATTGGTATAAAAAAAATCTGAGGAAATTCGTAATTATAATTTATAACATAATTATGTTTGTATATACTATAGTATATTAGCAATTGGGCAACCTCTAATAAATTCTATATTTGTATTATTATAAGAAAGTGGCTACTGTTTAATGCAATCATTACGACTTTTATGTCATATTGCGGAAGTACTCGGCTACATTAACTTAATCAGTGACAGACATCAATTCGACTTGAAATTATAAATCGGTAAACAAATTAAAAGCTGGAATAGAGAATTTTAGTGACTCATCAGAAATTTGTGAATAAGTATGCGAATAATTCTACTAATTTGATTAAAGGTATCAATATGCCAGAAATCGTGAGATTTACTTACTTACTGTGGGTTATTTGGGAGTTAAATTGTTATTATGTGGAGTTATGTTTAGTACATTGGATTATTATGCTAGTAAATACATTAGGAAATATTATTATTTATTTATTCATATTTTGAAGAATCCCTTAAATATGCTTCCTATTTATTTCTAAAATGATTTTATTCTGTTTATGTATAAAACTCAATGTACAATATGTTCTGGAGTCTAAAACTTAGCTCAAGAAAAAGAATTAAATTAAATTAATTTAAAGTAAAGTTAGTATAGAGCTGTGATATCTACCATAAGCTGTGCAATATATTTTTATACCTTCTATTAATTTTTATTAAATACCCACTGTGCAGCGGAAAACCTGTCTTTTCACAAAGGTTGACAACCATACTCGAGGTTTCATCAACAAAATAAAAAAGCCCCGCCGAAAACAAATGTCTATGATCGGTCCAAGAGGGAAGTCCACGCTGTGCTCGGCCCGTGTCCAACCAGTTTCGAGTGGTTATAGGCCAAACAAAAAATCCGATAAATACTCACAGCCGGCATATAAAAGCTTAACAGTTGTCTAAGGCGTTTCAGCGACTTCAGATTGGAAATTGAAGCTAAAAATGAAATTTCTGGTAAGTTTTAATGGAAAATGTGAAAAGAAAAGCCAAATTAAGATGAAAATATAACAAATAAATAAGGCTTTGTGCTGCGGTTGTTGTTAATACTTTACGTTTTTCTCAGAAGTTAAAAAGGAAGCTTGCAGCTAATATAATTTCTTTAAAAATATTAATATGTTTTCCTGATCTTTATTTAACGATTAGTTACTAGTCTTTGTGACCCTTTTTGCCTTGGCCTCGGCACAGTTTGGACTCTTTGGGGAGTTGGTGCGGGATGTTGAGCAATTTGGACAGCAGCAACAGCAACAACAGAGCGGTTTTGGCGGAGGGCAACAGGAGCAGCAGCAGGAGGAGGGCGTCATCTTCAGAGGTCCTTTTGGCGGCAGTGTCGAGTTCTTCCAGGAGCAGCAGCAACAGCAGCAAGGCGGCGGTGGCGGCGGTCAACAGCAGCAGCAGCAACAGCAGCAGGAAAATCTTTTTAACTTCTTTGGCTGAGCCTCAGCAGCAAAGATCACTGAGTAACAGTCTGAACACAATATACCTCATTCTAAATAAAACCATTATCTAATGCCATGAATTTAAAATCGTAAACACTATTAACTAACCCAGGAAACAATGGTCTTTACTATTTTTTTTTTATTCATAGATAACGTAAAGAACTATCCTTGAAGATACACAGACTTAAACTCCCAAGGGATTTCTCTAGCATCCCTAAAATGTATATAAGCTTCAGCAAATCAAATGAAATGACTTAATTGATGATGGCTGGGATCAGGGAAAATTTGCCTCCTGTTTGTAAGCGAATCTCGCAATGGCTTCGTGTCAAAATCGCGATGATGGCCATGGCCAAATGTTATGGGAAAAGTTTTTAAGCCAAAAATCGCAAAACTCTAATGAGTGCTATCGTTAAAATCAGGAGACGGGAAACGGTGGGACTTTCGGTTGCTTTATCCGAAAGCACCGAAACACCATCAAAGTCATTAAGCGGAAAACCCTTTTGGCTTCTTTTCCACGCATTTTCATTTCGCCTCGTAATGACTTCATCCCAGCTCCCAGCCAGAGTCTTTGGGGTTTTGGTTCTGGTTTTGTTATTGGAGACAATTTCGAAGCCATTCGCCACCCACCAAGAAAGCCAAGAACACCAGAACCACGACCAGGACCGACAGTAACAACAACACTCGTAACTACAAAACAACTTTTTAATTGCAATTAAATACGTAACAAGTTTTTAGTTGTAAGTGCGACGAGCGTCCCGTGAACACACAGAGAGAACTTGGCCGTGCCCCCAGGACGGCTCCTCCAGACTCCGGAGTGTCCATTGGTGCCGCTTATTGTTGTCGTGGCTTACCCTTATCTCTCCCCGGCTATCTGCTCGGCACTCGCATATATATGAAATTGCCATTGCAGTGTTTCGCCCTGTGTGTATATTGCAAAATTGAGTTGTGCGCTTTGGGGTTTTAATTGTTAATTGTTGGCTCAGCTCTGCCGGGCAGGGCAGCGTTTTTGACGTCAGCCAAGTTGATGACAGTCGTCGGTGCTATGTGGTTTTGGAATGGGTAGGATTTTCCCAAGAAAAGCGCGCCTGGGGGATTATTTTCAGCGAGACTGAGGCAGAGGCAGAGACAGAGGCAGAGGCACACTGCCTGATGGCGGAAGAATACGATTTTATGGATTAGGGAATCAAGTGGAAGCCCTTAATGACTTTCGGGTTAAGTGGGGAAAGCACATTTTGTGTGGATTTTAAGTAAAATCGTCAAGTTTATCGGAGCAAACGAATCCAATCAGTACTTAATGCAGCAAAATAAGGGTAAAATAATTACAAAATATTGAATTAGGAGCTGTAATTTAACTTAAAATTAATTTTAACTAGTTTAATCTGTGGATGTTTCAATGTTTGCTAATCTGGGAGAGTTATGAAGATTTATTTTAGAAGAATTACAATTTTTAGAACGCTTTAATTAATTAAAGCGTTAAATATTCATCAAGGAATTTGATATTACGGGCTTAATTTGTCTGGTTTAAATTATTAAATAATATTTTAGAGCTGTGAACTTATAAAACTTATTGCTGGAAGTGCTTAAAGTAAATAGAACAAGTCAACAAGGACATTCCAGTTTCAACCACAGAATTATTTATCATTCAATACACAAACTATAAATATTTATGAATTAGTTATGCTCTTCCCAAGGATTTATTATTATTATTATTTATTATTATCAGGGCAAGCACTCACTCAGTCAGTATTATTATATTTCAACAGCAGACAGACAACTTGGCCCAAGGAGCATTTCAGAAACATGGCGAATGTCTTGATTTCGTTGATATGCATGCCATTTAATTTGAATGCAAATTAAAATATGATGAGGCCACTGATGTTGTCGCTTAACCATTTTGCCTTTCCCATCTAATGATCCTTTATAGGCACCCACCTGCCCGGAGGCCATCGCCACTTGCCAAAGCTGTCCAGGTAACCTCCGAGTGCCTGTTTTTCTTACCTGTGCCGGGATTTCTTTTCCTTTTGCTCACTAATTTGGCCGCAATTTACATAAAGGCCGCGCGGGCCCCAAATGTTGTTAGCTATGGTAATTTTATATACCTTCTCCTTCGTTGCTTATTTTGAGGCAGCAACAGAAAAAAGTGTAATTTCTTTTACCATTCAACTTGATTAAATTAGAGAAAGGAAATGTGCGAGCGAGGGACTGAGTCCTAATGAGAGGCAGCTGCATTTTAGTGCCTGTCCAAGAATATTACTCAGTCCCAGTCCCAGTCCCAGTACTAGTCCTAGTCCCATTCCCAGCCCCACTATCCCCTATCTGTATATATAATATATAGTGACAGATGTATGACTTGGCATTTATAGTTTTGAGTCGCAATTTTCGGTGATTTATTTATGCATGAAATGCAAACAAAATCAGAATAATTACCAACAAAACCCAACTGAACTGACAGTTGGACAGACCGTCCAAACAAAGCAAGAAGTATGCTGTGAGCCGGAGCGACGTTCAACGGAGAATATTGCAATGCACACAGTCAGTCAAACAGACAGGACTACAGGCAGCGACTCTTGAGCTGTCAGATGGCAACTGTGGGGGAATATTATAATATTTGCAATCCGTAAAGAGCTGTTTTCCCCCATATTTATATGGCAAGAAGTTCGTTTAACGTGGCTATATGGTTAAGCAAGCAGGAAAGGCCGAAATGATAGTGGAGAGAAATTATTCAACATAATAATGGAGAAGGGTAAAACTATATTAATGAGGAAAAAATCAGAAAAATCTTAATGAAAGCATTGAAGAGTTGGACATAACGAAATTTAAAATATTAAAATAAGTATGACCATGGCTGTTCTTATTTTTAATGCAGTAATTGAACACCCTGTATCTCGGAAAGTAGTAAACAATTTAACTGTAAAAAAAATTAAAATACTTCATACTTTACTTAATAATCGGTAAAGAATGTAGATTGCTAAGTCCTAACCGCTCTTCAGGACATTTGTTTTAAATACGGTCCAAGAAACGACCGTCATATGGTCAGACTTTTTGATTGAAAAATGTGTTTTAATATTAAATAGTTGCCACTATTTTCTAAAAACATATGAGACATGATACTTTCCTTGGTTTTAATTTGATGTTTATTCTTCTCTAAATTTTCTTGCTTTCTTCTAAACGAACGTAAAACTAGAAACTTAATAGTAATGAGATTAGTGCAGGGCATGAATAACCGCTCACTTCATTTCCGATTAATTTTCAAAAATAAACTTGTAGCACCCGTTGCCCCTAGACTAGATCTGGCCATTCCCAATATTAAGGCACCGCCCCGGAAGCGAGCTCCATCTTCCCCTTTGGCCTTTGGCTTTGCCTTTGCCTTTGCCATTGCCATTGCAGTGCAGCAGTAAAAGTGACTGCACACAGCTGTGCTTCATGGCTCCGGAGCCTGAATCTGGGAGGCTGGTGCTACTGCGGCAGTAAGATTTTATTAGCGGTGGTATTAGCAGCGACAGCCAGAAAGAGGAGCCACCCCCATCTTGTCCCATCGCTAGCCCCGACCATCTCCAGGCTTCAGGCTGGCCCCTACTACTACAATACAGTGGTTGGCGTTGCATATTAATGCAGGCATAAAAATATTTACAACTTTTTTATGCAGCAAACATTTTTCGCTGTGCGGGAGTTTTGTTCTTGGCAAATTTAATATAATTTCTGGTCGTTTAATGAGGGTCATTCAAAAGTGCTCGCCGGCTTCAGGCCCATTTTCGCCAAGTAGCCTGCGGGCACAACAAGTGTGCTGCCCATTAAGAGTGACCCCTCGGTACGGCCTCGTAAAAATTGCTTAACAACATTATGCAAAGTAAGAGATGCGGCCGTAAAATGGAGAGCGAGGCCAGTATTTTCGAGGGCACGTCTTACGTGGCGTGGCGGCACTTGAACCTGAAATTGCGACCACTGTGCAGGTCCGGAATTGTGAGCGGAGGAATCCGAATCCGAATCCGCATTTGGAGTCGCCTCCGGTTTTTGTCTTTTACTTAATCCCTGCGCCGGCTCGCAAATTCCAATGCTGGTTTCTGTCATCCCCAAAAGTTACTCCGCCTGCCCAGGGTGCGGTGCGGGTGGCACATCGGGTGCGGCCCACAAGCGAAAGGATTATACAAATAAAATAAAAGCGCGGGTCCTGGGAGGGCGAGGCGAGGTGTTATAAATTTGGGACAGCAGGTGAAAACAATTTGGTGCATAAAGTTTTCGCTTAGCAGCTCAGCGCGTTGGCGACCCAAGGACCCCGAGCAGGGATATGGCTCTGACTTCTGTTTTGTGGCCCAATGCGGTTTGACACAAAACAGAGAGAACAAAAAGGGGGTCAGGATAAAAAACACCGCACTCACACAAAGGATGAAAGCGTAGAAACACAATCTAAAAAAAAGAGGAGAATACCTACAAAAATTACTGGCTTGGCAGGCATATTTTTCCAGCTACGCCTGAGTTCTGAGTGGGCACAGCTGAGGCACACGAAATATGATCATAATTCAAACGTTATTTAAATAAGTTTAACCCGTACACAACATTTAAGGATAATACCTACTAATGATATTCTAAATAACTCTATTTTACGTAGCTTTAATAGTTGTTAACAGTTTTCTTTTTTTATTTGGAAGAAAAAGTGGTTTCTTTTTTATTATTATTATTTTTTAAGTTGTCTTTACTATAGAGACGATTTCTGCTTAATAACTATACGTAATTCTTTTTAATATATTTAATAAAATATTATTTGGACTGATAAAATTTTAGTTAAAAATAATATACCTTCCACAACATTTTTAATATAATAAAAAATGTATCAAAACTCAGATAGCTCTTCGGTAGATATTTCCATAACTAAATTACATTACAATCCCATCTATATTTGATCCAAATATTTTGTGGGTCTAATTTTAATACAATCACGAAAGCAAATGTTAAAAGGTGTAAGAAAAATCGGTGCGATTATCACCACACTTACAGAAATAAAAGCTGTAATGTATTTCCTATTGTCAGGTCTGCGGTCAACGTCGCTCTGCCAATGCCAATGTAGAAGGCAATGGAGACCAAAACCGGCAATGACAGCGATTTCTCATGTTAGACGTGCCTTTTTATGTGGCTCGGAAATTAAAGTAATCATTTTTTATTGCGCGAACAAACAAAAGCATTATACTTTACTGCTCCGGCTAAGAGGGAGAGATGACAAACACAATGCAGAAAGCAGAATAGAGACGACCGCAAAATGCACTGAAGGACAATTGAGTGCAGAAATATGGACAAGAGCCGGAGAGAAACCAGAAAGCGGATACGCTGTCCAAACAACCGAGGCAGGCAGAACTGAACCGCAACATAGAGATTCCCAAGAAAGTAGAGAGTTCTAGGTAATGAATTAGTATTAACTATTAAATGTTCTTTTAGAGGATTAAAATCCATAATTAATTTTAAAATTGAGTAATATCTGCGCATTATATTATCCTCTGGTTTAATTTTCTCATTAGTAGATTTAAGACAGAAATGAGAACCGAACCATCGCAAGAAGGTTAACCCGAGGGACCTTGCTCCTGAGACACAACGTGAGCAGGCCTGCCTTAAAGACTAACTGTGGCTAAAAAAGAGCTACTCGGACAGAGCTGGCCACTAAGCTTAGCCAACTAAAGTACAGCGGATGGACTCGGTCTCGGCCCTGGACCCGTATCTCCCAGCTACCAGTTACCAGTTCCCGGCTTCCTGGTCCCAGCTCGATGCTCGAAACTCGGACGCGACACCAGCACTCGACTCGCAGAAGAACAAAGACTTTGGCAGCTGCGACAATGACAGCAGCGAAAATAAAAATATATACACACAAGCCTTCGGATATATTCGGCGGGGGCTGCTGTGCTCTACCCGCCATTGAGAAAATTGCATTAAAATCTATGGAGTGTGCATAGAAAGTGCAGAATGTCCTGTTCCCTCTTTCTCCGCTGCGGGGTTCGGGGGTAGTTTCAGTTTTTCGGAACTACGAAATGGCGAATTCGTGAAAAATTAAAGGAAAAAGGATATGACGCCACATTGCAACATGAACGCAAAATTGCAATTTTATTATATTTTAACAATGCACTTCGTTACGTGATTCCCACCAGGAATCGGACTCGTTCCCGCCGCACTCCAAGTGAAGCCAAGAGACAAACCCTTACCTTGTACGCTTGTACACATTCAAATATATAAATTCCGATTTTTTTTCTTTGGGTTTCCTGATGGTTTTATGCATGCAATCTGAAAGGAGGGCACATCTACCCAGTTAACAGTCACATTTTATTGAGTTTTTTTCTCTTTGAATTGAAGTCATAAATTCATTTAGATTTTGCATGATGAAAGGCATTTCGCATGTTCTCGACTTCAACATTATTTTACAGAGAGCGTGGGTAATGTATTGAAATATATTTATAAGTGGATGTTTTTTCAAGGAACCTCTTAGATACAGAAACTCAGATCTAAAGTAAACATTTAACTGTTTAATTGTGGCCTTTTTCCCCATACTAATTGGCACTTGAGGCTCCATTTACACATCACTCATGTTGTCTCTTTGCCCCGGACATGTGTTTAGACAAGTTCATGCAATTTATTTAAAGTATTTTGTGTAACAATTAATATGCTTGGGAAAGTCTTTTCACAATGAATGCTGACTGTCGGCCGAGAAGTTTTCTTCCTCTCTCTTTAAATGCCAAAAACAATGACAGCCGTAAATAATACGTATGCTCTGCACTGGCCGTTATGGTTTCTTGTGGTTTTCGCCTGCCTTTTATTTGCGCTGGAAAAATATTATTTACACTTTATGATTTCTTTATTTAGCACTAATTGCTGCCTTTACTCGATGCCAAAGCTGGGCTTGGCCTTTGCCTTGGGCCAGCTAGGAGTTACGACGATTAAACCGGAATAAGAAAATGGACAAACGAATATGAAATGAATGTCGAAATGAATGGCAAAACAAGGAAAATTAAATGCACGCAATACCAGTTCGAATTGGAACCTTGAACTTCTACTATTAGTTTTGCCTTGCAAATCCAAGACGAAATACAAATACATTTTGGAATAAACAAAGCAGGCAGGCATTGAAAAATATATTTTAAATATTTTTTGGACTGCTTTGATTGGCCCCTTGAAGGTACCAAAAAGTCAAGTGAGACAACTCGTCATTGCCTGCTGAAAGATCTGCAAGACGCAAGGATACTCAAGCGCAAACACATCCATCCTTAGGCACACTCTCACATACTCACATACTTGCCAGCGCAGTCAGATAATATGAAAAAGTTTTCCTTTCTCTGGATTTATTTTTATGCCTTTTGCCTTAGCATATATGCTTGTTTATAGCCGCTGCTGCCTTTGCCACAGGACTTGTCCGCCTTGGCTCCTTCTGCGCCTGCGATGCTGCTGTTCTTCTTGAGCGTGTAAAGTTTATTTTTGTTACTTATTATTATTATTATTCTGGCGCTGTTTCTTGTTGGTCTTTTCCCTCACTGAGCGTCAGTTTTCGTGCGTGTGCGTGTGCGTGTGTGTATATCTGCGTACTTATTTTCCGTAATTAATTTCGTGCTTCGAAACATCTGCAGCTGGATTTTTACTGCATCCGAAATTGCGCATACGCCCCATGTAATGCAGACTTGATGGTTTGCTTTCAGTTCGCGAAAACCCTGTTGGGGCTTTAAGCTCTCCTCGGCTGCTGTCTGCTTCTACTCCGGCGTAAAAATGCCAATTTGTTAAACCAAATTTAATGCTGTAAAGAAATATTTGCCAACTAGACTTGGGAGAGGCGACTGGAGGGAAGGGGAGGCATCGTCGTCGTGCCCACAATTGACACAACAAATTCTTGCAAATTTCATGGGCAAAATAACGTGAGCGAAACTCAACTGCAAAGAGTGGGGAAAACTGCTTGGAAAACTACCAAAGACGAGGACTCCGAGGACGTTCTACATGAGCAGTTGAGCTTAGTTCGGTGTAAGCCAAAACACGAGCATTTGGCTTACACGACTGGATTTTAGGGTAAACGCAATCATTATTTGTATTAAAAAATAATTTTTATATATTTTTTAAAAATAATAAAGATGAAAATACCGTTATGGAAAAATTTTATAAGTTAACTACATATAAATTTTATAGTTTTCACTTTTTAGAATTATGTAGATTATTTATTTGGTTTTTTTATTTTTCTAAATATAGACTAAAGCGGAAATCACAGTCACTTAGACCTATCCTTCATTTTGGTGGACTTAAGCTTCATCTTCAATTGCATTTACCTATGCGCCACCACAGAGTCGCGTCGCTGTAATGTAAACAACCCACTGGGAAAAGTGGAAATGGCACAAAGGAGGAAAGCTGCCAAGGGATGTATTTGCAGGTAACTATACTCCGGAGTTGGATACACCCAGAAAAGCGCCAATAAATTTGGAAAAAAACCAAAGGACTATTTCTATATCTATTTATGTATATCTGCTGTTCTTAAATTCCGTTAATAAATTATTTTTTCTAAATATAAAAAGACGCATTGCTAGTATTTTGCTGCAGGGAAAATTTCTTATTGCCGTGATTCCCAAAAATGAGACATCATCCGCTGGCTGGTTTAGTGCCACAAATCAGAAGGAAATTTGCCAAGCAGTAACAACTCTCCAGGATAACTAATCCACTCACACACTTCACACTTCAATTTCCGCCAGGTTTTCTTGCCTGTCTCATATCCGAGTGAAAATTCGAAGCTGTTTGTTATTGCTGCTCGTTATTGTTGCCATGTTCCATGTCGTTTTCCATTTCGATTGTGTCACTAACATGTTGCGCTCCACGAGCGGCCTTAGGGGCTGAAGGAGCTATGGGACTGAGGGGCTGCGGGGCTGTGGAAACTGCGGGGGCGAGGCGGCCAATGATTTGAGGAGTGCGCCCAGGCAATTTCACAACGGGCACGTATGCAAACAGTGGCCAAAAAGTGGGCGTTGTCATGCCAGGGTCTCGAAATGGGAATGTGCCAAACTGTCGGCTGCAATTTTGTCGGCTGCAGCTAAAAAAACGCATAAACAAAAAAACTTTGAGAAGGATTTTTGTCCATTTATTCAACCCTGAGATACCCACTAGTGGCATTAACTATACAGTTAAATATAATAATAAAATTTAAACCATAGAAACTTTTATTAAATTCTCTAATCTTAAATTTAATTTAAATGTTATTTAAAATCCATTCTGATATTTAAAGGATTGAAAAATGGTTTAATTATATTTTTTATTTTTTTTATTGTTATTTTTTATTATACATTAATATAAGTACTATTTATTTTCAGTTGTAGTATTTTCCTTATAAAAATATGGCTTTATAAGTACCCCCTAAAGTATTGGAAGAGCTGCTTTCCCTTACCCCGTCATTTATTTGTTTTCTGCCTCGATGGCGCAATAACAAACCAACCCTAGTCTCAGGTGTCGAGTAAGGGGTGCAGCGTCAGACATTGGTGCCCAAACAACTAGCATATGACAAATTCAGCTCCGTATTTCGTCTCCTTGGGCTCCTGGCAGAGTGCGGAGAATAATGGTCGTGCCCTCAGTACAATTTCCGTTGCATCCTCTGTGCCACAAACGAACAAAAAAAATCCCTGCAGAGAGCGACGAAGGACTCCAAATCTATGCCTAACTACAAAGTAAGCAAAAATCGGAACTGCAGCAGATTGAGCTGTTGCCGAAAATTCGCTGAGCTACGACTACGTAACGCCCTCAAGTCTGAATACTGCTGAGTGGTGAATGGTGAATGGTAAATGGTGAATAGCATTGAAATTGCAACGTGCTGGCAGGCCAGTTGGTTTGGTTTTTGATGACTTCTTGGGCCATACCGATTTTGCCTGTTATTTTCCTTTCATGCTGAAGAATTAAAACATTGAGGTATTGTATATACATAATGCGAAATGAAAAGTTCGATCAAAAATATATTATTGTATTCTTTTATTCTACCAAATTAGTGGCATGAAAGCATTAATAAAAACCAATGCTAGTTTAAATTATATTTTAAATTTATGTCTCATTCTTCTTCATTGAATTAATAATAAATCTAAAAATATTTTATTTATACCAATCTATACACATTTTCATCATACTGTGAATTATGAAAATTTGTTATTGACTTCTAGATTACTATATTTCTTCGAAAATGTTTTAAGTATATAAAAAATATATGTAGTATAATAAACTTTCGATTTCCGAAATCAGCTTCAATTCTTGTTGTTATTGTAGTTATTTTCGTTTGTACAATCTCGGGTTCCAGAGCTGATTAGTTGTCCCTCTAGTTTTAGTTGGCTCATCGTTCTAATTCAGATCGGATCATTCCGCTCGGATTTATTTTTTCATTCGGAAAGAGTAAACTGTTCCTTAATATTCGTCGGAACGACAAAAAAAAAACAAGTTAAATTAAACATGATTATTCTATATGTGCTGCTTGTGATGGCTTCCTCTGTTCTTGGAAACCAAGATCTTGAGGAAGTTTGTCCCTTAGAAAAATGTGAACGTAAATACGCTTCCCGATTTTCCGATAAACCGGCTATAAACATTCATAGTCTTTGGTGGCAACACGGCTCCGATTTGGATGTGGTTAAAGCTACACCCAATCTCGAAAATTTAGAAGTTGAGAACTGTGCCAGTGACTTTAAAATGGACGTATTTCCCCCACTGCCCGCTCTCACAATAATACAGATAGCAAACTGCTCCATTTCGGAACTGCAAAAATACCAGTTTAAAAATTTAATTAACTTGGATTTGCTCAACCTGGAAGAGAACTCGATAGAAATATTGTCCAACGATACCTTCAACAATCTCTCCCGCCTAACGAAATTATATCTCGGGATCAACTTGATTAAGGTTCTTCCAGAAGGAGTCTTTCATCCACTGGAAAGTCTTCGTGAAGTGGCCTTAAATGAAAATAACATCTCTGTTCTGGCAAAGGACACTTTCATTCGGAATTTGAAATTGAGAGAAATTGGACTCAGTGGAAACCCATTGAAAACTATTAGTATAGACGTTCCTATTTCGACTTCCGTCAACACCAACATCCATATACAAAGTTGCGGTGAATTAAAGGAGTTGCGGTTGTCTTCAAGACTAGGTGACCTATACCTGCTGGACAGCGGTGTGGAAAGGTTACAGATCAACGGAAGCATTTGGTATATAGTTCATCAAAACAGTAAGGTGACTCGAGCGGATCTTAGTGGAACCTATTTCTACCGGTCATTCGTGGAAGTCCTTTGTGATATGCCATCGCTTGAGTGGCTGAATCTGTCGAATTCCTCAAAACCTACCTATGACTCTTACTTCGACCTGGATGAAGATGGAAAAGAGTGCAGATTTTCCAATCTACGTTCCCTCAACCTATCTGGAAATAAATTAGATTATATTCCGAGGAGGCTACCTCTTTTTGGACCTAATCTAACCACCCTGGATCTCTCCAATAATTTACTGGACGACAGATCCCTAGAACTCCTATTCGTTTTGGATACCCCTAAGGGGGAGGAGGGCCATTTTCCTAATCTCAGTTTTCTTCATATGGCCCGTAACAAACTAAAGAAAATTCCACAAAGTTTTCCGCTTGTTGGACCCAATCTTACCATTCTGGACCTTTCTTATAATTTACTGGAGGACGTGTCGGGAGAATTCCTTGCCAAGGCTCATAATCTTCAAAGTCTTTTCCTAGAGGGAAACCGGCTGACCAGTTTTAACTATATATCTGTTTTCAGCGGGCTGAAGAGCTTGAAACGATTGGCCCTCTATGACAACGCTTTTAATGCTTCTTTTTTCCGCAATATGACGAAGTACTTCGGCGACAATGGTCTACAATTAATTCAGAAAGAAAACAGGACATTTATAGAAGCAGAGAACCAGGCTAAAGAAGTTTAAAAAACTGTAACAGAATTCGATGAATCCGAGGAACACTGACCTCCCAACCGTTTTGATAACGTTACTCTTCCAAAATTAGCTATGTTAATTTTTCTTTGAATAAATATTTTTGAATTATCTACAAATTTATATTAATTTTATGCTCTTTACAAATTTTGAATTGTATTGTATTGTTATAGTATGTAAAATCTCATACTTATAATAAATTCATGTTTTTGCACTAAATACTGTCTTATATTATTATTTATATAGGAACTGCTTTCATCCACTCGGTTCAATTAGGCTTTTGTGCCAGATGTTCATTCGAAAAAGACCGACTCGACTATACAATTTATAAATGGAACATTATGTCTTATTATGTGCTGCTGTGTTGGCTTTTTCGCCTTTCAAAGTCAGGCTTAAAAGATCTTGCTTCCAAAAACGATTCGTAAAAAGATTATGTATGTATTATGTAATATATAATAAATTATTTTTTATTTAGATTTATTTATTTAGATTTACATATATAAAGAACACACAATATATTTGAGAGCTCTCCTGTGCTAAATGCTTATCAAATGAAACCAAAAGAGCCCTTATCTGTCTTTTATAATAGTTTAGAAGCCCGACCCCGCCAGGCCAAACGCATTTATAATACTCGTGCCCAGTTTTACGTTATGAAACAGAATTTTTCGACCGTCTCCACACGACAATGAGAAACGGGAACAGTAAAAGCACGGAAAAAATCCGACTTCTGGTATAAAATATAGCGCGTTGAATACGTTTTTCGCAGCATTCGTGTGGCATTTAATTAAATGCATTTTTATTTTTTAAATTTCAGCCAGCGTCACATAAAATATGCGGAGAAAAAAAACAGTGGGCACCACAAGAAACAGGTGTAAAGGGGAGACAGTGCAAAAAGGTGTTAATGGTGACTATGAAATTCCATTTGCATACACACTCGCTACAAAAAAAAAAAGAATAAAATAAAATACCATAAGCATAGTTTCTAGACAAAAACAAAAAAAGGAGGCGATAATTTTTAATGCAATTTCACCTTTTTGCGTTGGTGCCCGTGTTTTTGTGGCCCTTTTGGCTAAATAATGGTAATTAGGCGTGGAGAAATCCATTAGCCCTGGCCCGGTCGGATGCACTTACCAGAAGTGACGCCCAACTCTGAAAATTTGGAGAATTCAGGGGACTCACAGCTTCATCGTATCGAAAAAGAAGACATTTTCAAGGTATGAGTCTTAGACAAAGTTTAATATGAAATAATTATATAAGCCGCTTCGCAAGCCACCGCAAAACAAAGATTTCGAAGAACAGATGTAAAATACAAATAACCAAGAAAGAAATAAATGACAAGAAAAGCAAATGTTTCATATGGACGTGAACGCTGCCGTATAATATCGTCTGCTCTTCAATTGATTCCACGGAGGTTTTTCCGTAAAACAAACTCACCAAACTGATCGTAATTCCTATTCTGCTTATCAGAACGGCGGTGCGTTCGACTCGATTCATGGCGTAGCCCCCAATGGAGACCCGCCATGGTCCCGTCATTGCATTTCCACAGAACCAGCTGATGTACAACTGTGCAAACCTTTCCCGAAATCGCTTCCACCATGTATAACGGGGGAAATAGTTTCGGTCTTCCATGTGGATGTACTTGGAGCGCATAAATTGGGTGTGACCCTTTTCGATCCATCTCTCGACCACAAATATCTGATGCCTCTTCAGCTCCAAATCGACAATGGTCACGGTGCGGCAATACCACGAAGGATAGCGTCCGTTTTGCATGATCCCCAAGGCCAGACGAGTTGGTATATTAATGTCACCCCTCGGTACCAGCATCGTGTTGGTGGAGTTCCTTGTCAATCTCGGGCATCTGGGATCCTGGAGTATCAAATACGTATTCTGTGGCCGACGTGATGACTTCAAGTAGATGTTAATGTTCGAAGTGGTGCCCGCAAACTCTTGACCGCCGGTTACAATCACAATAAGTAGTTTTTCCTTAATTTCTCGCGTCGGGTCCGCTTTTAATTTCCCCGTTTCGCACGGCATGTAATTTATAAGCTTTTTCATGGATTTCGTACTAAATCTGTGTACCATAATGCCGACCAGCAATAGGGAGATAAGTAACAGAAATAGAAAAATATATACCAGCAGTTGAGTCTTTAGAACAAGCACAGGGGTTATCTGCACGTACTTTTGGGCTAAGATGGGAAAAATACGAGTGGCCAGGACACCCAGAATGTAGCAGGTGCAGTGCACCGATTCCCCGTGATGTTGCTGAAAGGAGGTGTTGCAGTACTCGGAGGACCAACCGGGCCCAATGGAACGATTCTTGAAATGACAGCATTGATGCATTTCCATCAGTATCGTGTAGTTCAGAGGTGAGAGTACTTTCCCATATGGCCGATTAGCTCGGTTGCCATCAGGCGTATGAAATTTCAAATCATAACCGCCTGGCCTGAAAAGGCTCACAACCGCCTTGCTGTTCTTACAACCGTTGGTCATCCAAACCCGTCTGCCCTTCATCGCGGGTGTTAACAGGCACGGATTCTCAAAAAGTTCTCGGGACGTTGGCCGCCTGTGCAATCGCATTTTGACATGAATCGGCTCAGAGCAGTTCAGAAGCCGCACTGTCAAAATAGCTTTATGGTCCAGCAACAGGCTATAGTGATGAACCACCGAGCGGTGGGGTATGCTGTCACTTATCGACAACTCGTTGGAGACATCGTTCTTTCTGAAGTTGGTAATGTCCGTCTCGAACACCAAAGGGTTTATCAACCGAGACTCATTGACGGGCCAAAGATAGCCATTACGACTGAAGGGATGGACAATAAGTATGCTGGTTCTCGCGGGAAGGTGAAATGGGTACCACCAGAACAAATTGTGGTAGTTCATCTGTGTGATGATTTGGAATAGAATTTCATTGGCGTTTAGTTTCCTACGGAGCTCGTCTAGAAGTTTGGCTGATAGCTCCACTACGTGGTGGTCGCCTATAGTGCGCAAGGCGAGGGCCTCGATTGGGTCATTTACCTGTGTCCTGTTCATCTGGTACGAAATGCCACCCTTTCGCACAGCCAAAATTTCATCATAGGCTTTATCCTGCAGGCTAGACAACACGCCAAGGAAATATATGCACCTGTACAGGTACCACGTGGCCATCATCCAATGGTTAATTTCAACTAGGATCTGGGGATTAAATATGAGATTGCGATTCGCCAGGCGAATTTTCTCCAAGTTCAGGCACACGGCACTGTAGGGCGGGCACATGGCCACCGCCGAATGCCGCTCAAAGGGGACTCCCAGGGTGAACATGAAGTACATGTGCATGGCCGTGAGCGAGTAGAAGGCATCCCGGTGAAGTAGCTCGCGCTGCTGCACAATAACCATGAAGATTTGGCTCATTTGTCTGAAGATTCGCGACAGGAGGTGCACTTCTTGGTGATCGAGTGGCAACATGGAGTTAAGCAATTGGGTGGCCAGAACTGCGAGCCTTTCCAGCTGGGAACCCGAGAATGCCTCCTGCCTCGTCAGGTTATTATATATTATTTCGCCATGATCCGAATATTCCGCTTGCATGGCAGCCACTAAGGATCTACTGACTGCTCTATTCCAGAAGCCTCGCTTTATCAAATCCTTCACATTGCGAAGAATCCTCCGAATGCGCTGTTTGGGCGTCTTTGGCTGAACTTTGGGATTCTTGAACTGAAATGGCTTCACGTCCACATTAATTGTTTGACGAACGCACATATCAGTGGCATCGCAAATAAAGACTCCGATCTCGTCGGTCTTCGTCAGATAAGCCTCATACCTTGCAAACTGAGATTGTCCAATGAGACCTGTTGACGGGATCACGTAACGATAATAGAGGGGTCCGAATGGCGTCTCGAAGCCCCTGCAATTGATTGCGAATGTGGTGACAACCTCGATGCCGGATGATGGAGAGACTGTACAGCTTCCGTTGGGACCTTCGTTCCTGTGCAAAGTGTAGAAGGCTTCCCCCGACAGCTCGTTTTTTAGCTCCACCCTCAGGCGAATGGAAAGCGTGCGGTAGCTATAGTTTAAGATGACAAATTTTGCCTGCGACACAAGGGTATCTTCCAATTCCCCTTCAGGCGTTCCCACCCACCACTCATACCAAACTACCGGCTGGCCGCAGTCCTGACACTCGGCCTTCAGCTGGACGCTTTCGTCCGCGGTATACACGCCGTAGGCACAGTTTTGCACGCACTGGATGTCAGGCAGGATTGTGTTGGTGGAGATGCCCAACAGCAGCTGCCTGGCGGTCTGGTTGAGACCTGGGTTCTCTCGCGAAGACACAGTCAGGGTGAATAGGTACTGGGCTCCTTCCCTGAGGACATTCTTCGGCAGTCGTACAACGGACTCTTTGAAAGAAGATATCAAAGTATAAAATATAGTAAATAGTTCGAAGTTCGTACCCATATCCCTACCACAGTAAAAACTTACTTACTGTCTGACATACGTGAACGGCAATATTCGTTTTGCGAATCGTCCTTGCTGCTGCAACTCCAGACAAATTTCATAGAGTCAAAGTCATCGCTCGGCCTGGCTAGGTCTTTGCTCTGACTACCGTCGAGTATTATGTTTTCCCGAACGTCCACCTGACGCCGCTCATTGCCCACAATTCTGGCATCGACTTTAGGGGGCGTGTACCTCAAGTAGCACTGTAAGGAAGATTATCGACTGTTGGGTAACACCTTTGCCATGACTTACTCACACGAGCTACGGTAAGGACATCATTTATTGTGGCACAGGCTCGCAAAACTAATGTGACTCCTGTTTTGTATTCACCATAAGGAGGCAGGCTTAGAATAAAGTGTTTCGTAATCCCAATATGCTTCAGAAGATCTGTGAAAAATTTCAATAAATTATATTTACCAAACAGAATGGCAAATTAACTGATTAAAAAATCACATCATTAACTAAACTCTGAGTAGAAAATTAACTTACTAAAATACAAAACACAGAAAAGTTATAGGAGGTAAGAAGTTCATTTAAATAAGTGTAACCCCTTAAGATATAATCTATATATAATGTCATAAATTTACGCCTGCGAAAAATAGTTACCGATGTAATGTGGCAGCCCTTACTTTTCTCCCGCAGATCATAAAAATCCCATCGGGTTTGGCCATACCGGATGTCACCACAGTTGCCGGTCACAACTGCCATAAAAAGAAGGTGATTCCTGCTCCAATAAGCCATCGGGTATTCGGGATCCTCGCAGGAGCGTAAGGAGAATATCGGCATGCAGGCTGCTTCTGGCGGCTTACGTACTGTGATGTTCCAGTGAACCTCGGCTGCCAATAGCTTCTTTCTGTCCAAATACGAACTGACTCTGGCAATGACGAACTTGTGATTGGACTTAAAGAAGGACGCTCTGGCGCGGTAGAAATAGCAGCTTGTGTAAGGCAATCTTTTGGCTCTTAGTCCCCTTTTTCGCAAAAAATTTGCAAGATTTTTAGTAAATTGCCATTCGTTTGGTTCGGACCCAGGCTTTGTCATTATCTCATCGATGAAATAGTCTTTAGTGTCCACCGTGAGGTTCAGTATGAACTTTTCATTTCCCAATGCAGGCATAGTCACAAAAATTGGGTATAGCTTGCCGAATAATGGTCGCCGTGTTAAGAAAATGTTTACTTTCAGTGCATACTCGGCGCTACGCCTTTGGTGTTTTTTAATCCTTTTCAATTGAGCTCTTGATCTGTCTGCCGCATAGCAGCTTATATCTATGTTTGGCAAAATGCAGTTGAAATCTTCAATCGTCGTTCTGTTTTTGTGACAAGTCTGGTTTGAATCCTTGCAGGCCGTACTTTTCGCAATCTCTAACCTTTTGAGCTTGTTTCCATTAATTAGAGGATTTTCTAATCTACTCTGCTTGATGACCTTCGTCCGGGTGTGCTTATAATTGCCATAGTCTTCTAACATAGAAAATTTAAGACTTTGATTGAGAACAGGATCCCACAGGGCCTGAACTCTCCTTGTATCTTCCTTTTCAGTTCTTGTCGTATGTGGGGTGTCCTGTATATCTGTACTCCTATATTCTTTCAGCTTACTTCCAAGGCTTGATGTAGTCCAATTGCCATTTTCCCCTAAACTACCATCCAATAACGACATCAATTGATTTCCATCGTTGACCATGATCAATATTAGCGAGATAGTCATGAGGTACAGGAACAATAGCATATTTTACACAGACAGCTTGGACAAAATATTTATTATTTGCCTAATTATCTCCCTTTCGGGCTTAAGTTTGACTCGAAGAGCAAAGTATGTATATATTGCCTCATGTGGCAGCTACTGGGAATGGCTCTGATTCCATTCGCATAATTGCATAATACTTGAACTGTGCTTGTCAGCCAACATGACATTTCACCGCAGAAAATGTTCGTGTTTCTTGTGGCTGGAATGTCCTCTCGTTGTCCCTTTGTTATTATATATATATATATATTTTTTTTTTTTTTTTTTTGTTCCTGTTGTTGTGCTGTTGCCTACATAATTGTTTTAATTAATTGCGAATTGTGTATGCAGCGAGCATAAAGTGCACTTCAAATGTGTGAAAGGGAACAAAAGCGTGAATCGCTTTTCTGCACAGCTGGTAATTTATTGACCACAACAGCATCCAGTTTTCAGCATCATCAACAAGAGCGATTACAGAACATGGCTTAAACCCAACTTCAAGCCATTTCCATTTCCAATCCCATATAAATCAAATGAAATTAACCCCAAAAGAGGGAGCGTGCTGCCAATAGAGTGTTGAATTTTTATAAACCACAAAAACAACGAGCATTGACAATAGACAATCATACTTTATTTACTATAAACTTCACACAGTCATTGCTTTTCTATCTGGTCCAGGGTGCCGAGGCGAGACAGGGCGACAATTTCTTAAATTGTTTGAGCAAATGAGAATGGAATTGAAGTGTGGGAAGCCAAGGGGAAACCCATTTACAGGAGAGCGCACGTCGCATAAAAAATAAGGCATTGGGGAAAGCGACGAATCTGAATTTTGTCAAAAAATCTCTCTATTCTCTCATTTTGTTTAAATCGCAGATACTCTTAAGTTAACAAGGAATTCCGTTAGTTTAGGTTTGCTAAATTTTTAAATAATTATGAAAGCTATTTTTGAACAGTATATAATATATTTTGGATTTCAAATCAATCTATAATTATTAATTCATAATGTAAATATTAATACATTCATTATATGTTTTATAAAATATTTTATTTTCCATTATTCATGCATACCCTCCCAGCAGGGTATCAAAACTTTAACAGTAAAGAAAGACTCAACGAAAAAACAAAAAAAAAAACAAAGAATGGATGGAGTATTTTACGATTTAGCATGTGTGCACCCACTGCGAGGCGGGAGGGGTCTGGGGTCTGATGAACCAACGGACGGACTCACATACGGACGGAGGAGCTGTGGAGGACCGCCAAGTTCAGCACTTTGGCGCGTCAAGTGCTTTTCATTTTCCGAGCACGTCGCCGCGTCATAAAACAAAAACGCATGAAGCACAGCGGCCAGGGGGAGGCGATGGCACGTTTAGCATATATATTTTCACACTTGCAATCATACTTTAAGCAGGGCGGCACGCACACACCCGCACACCCACCACGGTATCTTGGCTAGGGATGTCACAGGGAAATCACAGTTTCGAAGACACATGTGCCTTAGTCCTTTGAAAGTCTGAAAAATAATGTAACCAGAATTTGTAAAATTAAATTATTTAATTAAATTATTAATTATTTTTTTTAACTCGAAATCGATCGGTTTAATAAACCAAACCTTCTTGATTAATTTATCTATCATATGTGCTTTATTTTATTCAATAATTTTATTTATTATATATAATTTACAGAAAATATATTTAATTTACTGATTTAGTGACTTAATTTTAGATTCCTTAGATACTAGGATATGAGAAATCAAAAATTATTTAAATAATTAAAATAAAAGAATTTGTTCTCGCCGGTATTTTGGTTAAAGTTCTGTATTCCCAGTCTTAATCAAAAAACTCTTAAATTATGAATTTTATGATATGTTAATCAGCTTATTCTATATTCAATAATTAATCAATATCTGACAGAATAATGCATATATAAAGCTGATATTTATTTAAAATTCACTAAAATTTAATATTTTTATTTTATTTTTAAATTTATATTTTAAGTGTGCTAAATTTACTTTGAATTTTATTTTGTTTAAATGTAAATTCTTAATTTGTAACACAATATTCTAAATATTTTTTAAACGTAAATTTAAAGCTTGGAATGACCTTAGAAATTAATCAAGAATATAATTAATGCTTCAAGATTGATACTTAATAAATGGTGCATTCTCCTATTTATTAATATATTTAGTCACCTATTTTTTTTTAATAGTTTTCTGTTTTGTGTCACCCCTAAGTCTCTTCCACTGTGCACCGTGGTGGCATCTTGGAACGAGAACTTTCTCGTATCTTCATTTTCACTCGCAGGCAAAAGCCGTGCCATAAAAGTGCGTCGGTATTGTCGCCAAACTTTTGCTTTCTTTCCTCGCTCTTTTTAGTCCTGTTTGCTTTCGTGGGTGTGATGATAATAATTTCAAGAGGTATTCGACCGGGACGTTTATCTTTTTTGTTTCGCTTTTTTTTTTTTGGTGGCTTACTTTGTCTTTGGGCTTTGGCTCGGCTTAATTAAAATGTCATAGACCCCGTTAGGAGTATATAATTACTGAAAATGATCAAATTTGATAAGCAACACTAGCCGACAAGATATATTTCCACCAGATGAATAAAGAAAATTTTTAATTAGGTATTTAAACGCCATTCAGGATGACAGGCATTTGCTTTCAGTATAATTTGAATGTTGGCTAGTGTAATTGTAGAAAGGGATAAATTAATATTAATGTGAAGCGGCTTGCCGGGTAGGCTAAAAAGTGTCTCGCAGTCGTCTAATAGATGTCAACTCTGCTTTCTGCTCGTTGGCCCGGCTGACATTATTAACCGAATCGACTTTTTGAGGGGCTGGCAAGGTGAGAAGGCTTGGCATTAAAAGGATTCCGCTGAATGTGCCATAATTTTTGACACTAATGACAGATAATGGTCTCCGAATTTTGTACATTAAATATTCCAAATGCGAAATAGTTGCGACGCATGTCATTATACTCTACAGGCGACAGTTCACAAGTTCAAGGCGCAACATTATCATCATCATCATCTCCATCTCCGGATTGGATCGAATGCTTAATGGAACTGAAAGCAGCGTGAAACCATTCTGCAGCCCATTACCATTTTGGCTCATCCACTCCATCCACTCCTCCATCCATCCATCACTCTCCTAAAAACTCTTAATACTCCAAAAACTTTCAGCTGACGCTTTTTCGGTGGCTCCAGAAAGAGTTAAGGGGTGTTGCTGTGGGTGCGATGAGCAACACAGGGTGTGAGGCGGTTTGTTTTGGACTGGTTTGGTTCCGGCGGTGACATCTGTTTCGGCCACGTTGGCAACTTTGCGTGCGGTTTGTCTCCGGTCCAAGGTTCTCGGCCCCAACACCCTTTAATGATCCATGCCGCAAATGAATTGCAGTCCAGCTGTAATTGCTGCACTTGATTTGCGGTGCGACTGGAGGGTTAACAATTATCTGCTGACGTCCGTGGAGACGTGGCTAACTGAGTTCCTGAAGTTGGCACTAAGTAGACGACAGTTGACACACTGACCAGACTTTAGGGACGACTTAAGGAACTTTAATTGCCAGCAGCCAGGGAGGTTGCTAATTTGACAAAGGCATTAAATTTTTAATATATTTTTATATTAATTTGGGCTACAAAGATTATTTTTAAAATATTTTATAGTTTAAAAACAACTTGTGAGAGAGAAAATTCGAAACAAAATCAACCAAGTAATGGTTTAAGATAATGCTTAACCACTCGGACCATGATTGATATTCCTTTAGATTTATCAATGGTTTCTAACCCGCAACTAAACCACGAAAATGTGTCAGCGGCAATTACAAGAATCCGTGGCTGCCACACACCGGCACTTGGCCGCGCCCACACCATCCACATGTACTTCCGCAGGCCACGGCCAGGACCACCCTCATCCTGCACAATATCAATTATCGGGCTTCAAGTGTCGCTCAAGTGTCACGTCAAACACCAACACAAACTACGAGCAAAGAGCGTAGAGCGTAGAGCGTAGAGCATAGAGCCCCGAGAAGCGAGAAGCGAGAAGCGAGAGCCCAGAAGCAAAGCTCCGCGAACACATATGACAATCCAGTTTCCGCCCAGAGGTTGGCTGCACTTTCCGCCAACGCCATTCGAGCATCCGGACCAATGCGGATATGTAAGCAACATTTTGCGCTTTTGACTTTGATTGATTACAAAAGCAATTGAGCATATCGACGCGACGAAAATAAAAAAAAAAAGAATTGAGCAGGGCACGGCTAAAGAATTAACATAAATAAAAGGCGCCTGAGACCGACACTTCCATTGACAGCCACCGCCAGGGAAGGGCTGCGCAATTAAAGGAATTCAGCCCTTGTCTTCCCCATCAACTTAATACGGGGCCCAGGCCCCTGTAATTTTCATCAAGGCTTGATTTACCCAATCGTTTGCGGCTGTGAGATTTCAGAAGGAGTTCTGAGACATGCCTGCCATTAATTAGCTCAATTGAAATGGGTCCGCTAGCACGCTTTGAAAGCCTAATGAAAATAAAATTGCAATTAAATTTAATTGATAAACTAATCAACAAAGGTCGACAGGCGTTGATTGATGGTTCCTGCATCGAGCTAGAAATATTTTTTAGAAACATTTTGGGAGTTTTAAAGACAAAAATATGTATCAGTGCTAATTAAAGGGAAGTCTGGTATAATTTTAAGAAGAAACTATAAAAGCCAATGCAATTTTTTTAATAAATAAATGTAGGAAAATAATTTAGAATATTTAAATAGGACTAGAAATTTATCATTTCAAAGTAAACTATTTCCCTAGCATATTACATTTTTGCAAGTAATATTTTGGTTTCACTTAATCTACTTTAAAGATTATCTAAAAGGAGAAACTAAACCCTATCCTTAAAGGGTATACCTTCGAATAAAAACCTATGTGGAGCACGGACATACGTGTAAAATGGTAACTTAATGTGCGGCCATTGCTACAGTTTGCCTTTTGCTTTACTTTTAATTACCAACTCAAATTACACGAGCAGACAGGCAAAGCGGAACAGCTGCTCGACTTGTACTTGGCACAGCGGAAAGCGGACAGTGCCGGGGAATCGGGATAGCAATTGCAATCGCAAAACCTTCTAGGAGTCCGAAGGCAACCGCAGGACTCCACTGGCTACACACACACACACACACACACCGTCTCCAGACCATCGTTTTCTGCACATTTCATTACAATGCCATTGTATTCAAATCCTATTATAAAGCGTAAAACATGCGACGGGGAATGGGGATGTAACTGCCATTGGAGCTGGTATACTGAGAACAAATACGAGTAGTATCATTATCTCTATTTTGAAATGGGAATATTCTGAAAAATACAATCTTTCAAGATTATTTTGGTATATTAAAGTCCTTGTGGAAAAATTAATGTTGTTTCACAATTAATTCGATTTTTTTTTCGTCTGCATTGAAACCCAACATAAGGACTGGGTGGCATAGTGCTTCGCTTAGGACTCCATGTTTGCAGCACGTTTCCACTTTCGCACTTGGTAAACATAAGTTGCCCACGCACACAACCAGGCGAAGAGATTGCGCCCGTCCGCCACACTCCATAAAATAATTACCAACACCAGGCCAGAAGCAGGAGCTCTCTCGTCCAACGGTATCTGCAGGGATCCGGGTCCGGGAGAAGGGATGGGTCCGGGAAGGATGGAGGTGCATGAAGCCGGAAGACTTCTATTACAATTGCCGCCTAGCGAGCTATGGAACTGAGCGCCACAAAGGAAAGAACAGTCTGGCTGGATCCCGACTAAAATAGCTCGGACGTTAAACCATTGCAGACTATAAGGGTATACAAAATATATTATATATATGTTGAATATAAACATAATAAATATTTTACATAAGAAAATCTTTTAAATTTTTGATATAATTAACAGGGAAATATAAAACAAACTCTTTTCTTTATTAAATAAATATGTTTCATCTATTAATTTGCTTAGCTTTTTGAGTGCTAATAAATTCGTAGAATAATAAATTCGTTGAACAAACATTGCCTATAATTCTAATGAATTCGGCATAGAAACATAAAATTTTTTAAATTATTATGTAGTCTTGACTGGTTCCTTTTTTATGCAGTTTTTAGAAATATAAGCTGTCGCAATCTTTTTTTATTCCATAAACAAATAAGTTAAAAATTTACTTAACAATTAAATAACCGAAGCTTTTAATATTTAAAATCATACAAAAAGTACTTTAATAGCTAAAAGCTTCAATACGAAATTTCTAACTTCTGTCATTTGTTTCGATTCAATGTTGTAGAAATTCCAAACTTTTTGCCTGGATCTTTGACCAGTAATTAAGCGCATGCGGTGTTGGCGAATTTAACGGAGGATCAGCCAGAGGAACCGTAATGGAAGTCTCTTTGGGGCACCGGAACATCTGCTGCGACGGCTGCCAAAGGATGGAGTTCCAGGGACGGCGCTTCCGCTGCATGCGCTGCACGAACTATGACCTGTGCGGCGATTGCTACGACCAGCGAATCGAGACGCAGGCTCACAGCGTCGACCATCCCATGCAGCTAATACCAGAGCCCGGCCAGGAGCCCGACCTCCAGCTCGGCAGCGAGATGCTCGAGCTGGTGCATCTGTCCAACTGCTACACCTGCCCCTATTGCGGCCTCTTCGGGTGCACGGCCAAGCAGCTGATCAAGCATGTGTACGACCAGCACCGCCTCTCCGAGGGCTACGTGGCCTGTCCGATGTGCGCCAGCCTGCCGGCCGTCGAGCTGCTGGCGATTCGCAATCTGTCACGCCACCTGCTGCTTAATCACGTCGACCAGGCCAATCAGCTGGAGCCGGACACTCCGCCACTGCGTCGGATATTGACCAGAAGCATACAGCGCATCCGCCGACGCCGCCAGCATCCACAGCAACAGCAGCCATCATCAAGAGAGGGTCCTGCCATCCTGGCCATCGATGACATTGGCCTGCCACCGGAACCCCAAGATCGCGAGGAGAACGAAGAGAACTTCTGTCCCAGCGTAGAGCCATCAGTCAGCCAGCTTTCCGAGGGCTTTCTTCTGGGGAAATGGGTCGCGGAGCAGGAAAGCCGCTGCCGGGATGCAGAAAAGTCCATCATTCAGAGGCGTCAACATGCACTCTTCGCCGAGCACCTCCTGTTATCCATGCTCAGTGCCGAGGAGCTGCAGCTGCCAGATAAAAAGCGGCCAGAGAGGGAACGGAAACCAAAACACCAGCAGGGGCTGTCCACGGTCATGTCCCTGATGTCCTTACCTTGGACCAGGCTGCGGCAGGTCTCCCAATGGGAGGGCAAGAGGCTTCTGAGCACCACCGACGGTGAACTCGAAGTGGATGCTCTACGGGATCAGAGAGCCTGGTTGGAGAGGGCTACGGCAGGTACAGAGGAGGAGGAGGAGGCCATAGACTAGAGGCGTTTATAGAGGCTGGCGGAAAAGTGCTATTTATATTTTCGTTTTTCATTCTTATTCAGGACCAGATATATATTATTTGGGTTTGGTCCATTTTAAATGCAAAATCGGCAAAATTTTTGTGAAAATTATATTTTTATTCAATTAAATAAATTATATACAAACATATTAAATATATTTATTTGTATGCCCTAAATATCCGATATAAAGCGGTGAAAAATGCTTCGATTTATAAAAACAATAGAAGAGCCTTTAAAATTATCTTGAATTAATTTAGATGTTTGTTTAAAATGTAGCTTGAAAAGTCAACCATTAAGAAATAATAAATATAAACATATTTAAATTTGATATCTTTCTTTCTAAAGATCACTTTATTTCTTGTATACGTTTATTTCGTTTATCCAATTTTTTGTAGATTATCGGAGGAGTTCTTTACCATCTGAATCCACCACCAAATCCTTCTTGCTGCTGTTGCTGCTGCTGCTGTTCACCACCGAATCCACCACCGAATCCACCACCAAATCCTTCTTGCTGCTGTTGCTGCTGCTGTTCACCGAATCCACCTCCAAATCCGCCGCCGGATTGTCCTTGCTGCTGTTGCTCCTGCTGCTGTTCACCGAATCCACCTCCGAAACCACCTCCGAATCCACCTCCAAAACCGCCGCCGAATTGTCCTTGCTGCTGCTGTTGCTGCTGCTGATCTTCACTACCGAATCCGCCTCCCCATTGAGGAGACGCCGAAGCCAGGGCAAGGATCGCAACGAATACAACCTTTGGAAAAATTAAGGATTAACACATAAGTCCTGTGATCCTCTACTGTATGCTAATCCTTAATACTCACGACAAATTTCATAGTGCTGATATTTAGGCTGGTGTTTGTGGTACTAATGCCACCTTTTGAAAGCTGGGCTCTTTTATACTGTCCAGCAATCGCATTGCGTCGTCATTAGCAGAAGGGGAGAAAAGGTCATACACAAGCATAGACCAAAAATAAATAATATATAAAAATTTCCACAAGTCTGGACTGTCTGCCACTGATTAGACGACCTCGTCAAAGTCGGACAACCCTTGAATCTGACTCATTCCGAAATATAAGTTTTAGTTTCTATCTGCCACGCTTAAATCGAAATACGAAATATGCTTCGCTTGCATGCACAGGAAACGTGCTTTGTTATATTTTGTTATAATAGCAGAAAATATTTGAATATTTTATTGTTTAGTTATACGTTGTTCTGCTAAATTATTAGGTCAATTTATAAAGATTATTTTTTGTATATATTCTCCATTTAATTAGTTGTTTTACTTTTTAATATATTTCCATTCTATATTTAAAGTTCAGCTTTGACTTATACAAGTCACTGTACTAATGAAGCCAAAAATTAGTCTACAATATTAGTCTAATCCATATTAAAAATTGTATAAAGTTGCTCAACATTATGCTGTAGAAATATAGTTCGTAAAAGCACAGCTTTAGGTCTAACTTCGAGCTAAACAAAACTTATTTCTAATAGAAAAGTTCAGTTCCGATCTACAAAATAAGTAGCTTTCTCAATATTTTTCCACGTTCAATTTTTCTGCCCTCTCATCGCAAGAAAATGATCTGAATGTGACTATTCGATTCAGGGGATGGATGGAAATAAAAATTATTAACTGATAGTTTAATTTAGAATTTGATTACTAGTCAACAAAATATAATTTATATCACAGTTAAAGTTTAGAATAATCTGAAAAGTGTTTTTAGGTGACAGCTGCCTTTATGCGTAGAATTAAAAACTCACTTTTGTTAAACAAAATAAAAATATGTACTGAAAGTGAACATTTTGATCAATATTGTCATCGTTCAAGTATTTACTTTTGTATATTTAAATTTAATAATTCTTCCGGACAAGGAATACACTTTTATAACAAGCCTAAAAGAAGGCTTTAAAATGAGCTAAATAAAAACCATTCTCTTAGATCAACATCGTCTAATGTTATGCTATTAAAAATAACATCAGAAAGAAGCGGGACATTGGGTCTAATCAGGTCCGATTTGAGAAAAACAAATTAATAAAAGTAAAGTTCAAGTTTATAGGTCTTAGCCCCAGAAAAGATTTCACTCTGGTCGGCGTTGTGCAGTCTCATCACAGAAAATTAATCTAAGTGCGGCAAGAGAGTATTCGCGGGGGAATAATAATCATTAAAAACACATTATGAAATCCAGATTTGATTGCTTTGTTTTTCTTTCAGAGCAAACAGTTGATTGATCACTGGCTATATAAAGGCTTTGCCGCCGGACACAATTAAGTTAGAACGTTTTCGGAAGCGCAAACAATTAACAAATCAAGCAACATGAAATTCTTCGTAAGTCTTCTTTGATTTTATATTTAAAGGATATTGCTAACCCATTCAATTTTAATCCGTTTTTAGATTGTGTTCTTCGCCCTGATCGCTGTTGTCTTGGCTGGTGGATACGGCAACCAAGGACATAACCAGGGTGGACATGGGCATGGCCAGCAAGGATTCGGCCAGGGTGGACACGGCCAGCAAGGATTCGGCCAGGGTGGACATGGCCAGCAAGGATTCGGCCAGGGCGGACATGGCCAGCAAGGATTTGGCCAGGGTGGACATGGCCAGCAAGGATTCGGCCAGGGTGGACATGGCCAGCAAGGACATGGACAAGGACACGGTGGACGCTACTAAAAACCTGCTTTATGATGCTGAAAAATAAAATACTTAAATTGAGATCCCTTTGATGTTTCGTTTATTTACTTATTTATTTCAGAAATTTGTAATGCAATTCAAAAATCGCTTTTGGAATATTAGAAAATTTGGGAACTTAATTGTTCAACCAGAATGTTTTTTTGTACTTTTTCACAGATAACATCTGTAAAAAATTTTAAAAAAAGCTTCAGTCCGAAGTCCACCCAAGAGGCACGTTTCTTATCCTTAGTAGAATTATTAAAGTGATTTAATAACTAAACTAAATCTATTTATTTTTGAAAAAGTATTTTCCAAGTGTATTTTCCGGCCCGCAGCTTATTTGAGTGTAATCTAAATGACGATCGATGCGGATGTTTGCAATTTAATAATTTCCAAGAATTCTGTTATCTCAGTCTTGTATATTTTCCTTTTTTTTTTTTATTTGACTCTTGTATAAATACGGGAGCTTTATTAAATAATATGAGCATTTGCAGTATCAAAATGAATATACTCGTAAGTAGAAACACAAGATACATTTTTAGTTTAATTGCTTTAATTATTTAAGTTTAAATTTTCTTGCAACAGGAAATTTGTATAACTCTTTTGGGTCTTGCGTTAACTTGTGAGGGGAGTCATCAAGGTGAACTGTACGAGGGAAGCGGTGGTGGATCCTACGAAGAAGGCCTGTTCGGTGGACACGAACAGCCAGGAAGTTGGAATAATCCCAGACCATGGCAACATCCTGGAAGTTGGAATAATCCCAGACCTGGAGGCTGGAACAATCCCAGACCTGGGCAATATCAAGGTAGCTGGAATAATCCTGGACCTGGACAAAATCCTGGAAGCTGGAATAATCCCAGCCCTGGGCAATATCCAGGAAGCTGGAATAATCCTGGACCTGGACAAAATCCTGGAAGCTGGAATAATCCAGGACTCGGGCAAAGTCCTGGAGGCTGGAATAATCCTGGACCTGGACAAAATCCTGGAAGCTGGAATAGTCCCGGACATGGGCAAAGTCCTGGATGCTGGAATAATCCCAGACCAGGGCAATACCCAGGCGGAACACCAGGAGGAACGGAAGCTACACACAACTCTGATGGCAAATATGAAATCATTGATCTGAGGGCTCGTTCGTATCCCCGGCAATATTCCTATGGACGGAAATAGTTATGGAATTTAATTTGTAATTAAATGGTTATATCCATTTATTCATGATTTTATAATAAAATAAACAAACATTCAAGTCAAAACTGTATTGGAATAGAATTATATTTAAATTTAATTAATTCATTTACAAAACTTATTTAAACAGATCTTAAATTTCATCTCAGACAGCTCTTGTTTATTTTTATATTTATACAGATAAGAGATTGAAGCGCAGCTGGAAAGAGTAATGAAAATCGTGGCCACATCTATCAATATAACCTAATCCAATTACAATACTTTATATCCGAGAAATTCTGAAAATGATGTGAAAAATATCACATATTAAATCTGAATATTGAATACAATTTCTAGAATTTTGTTTAAGTGTTTTATTTTTTTGTTTTTGTTCTTATAATTTGAATTTGCAAAACGGCATAGTTTGACTTTAGTTTACGGCTCCAGGTGGTGGTGGGGGCTGTCCGGCACACCAAGGCGTGCAGGGCGGCAAAGTGGTGGGCGTGGCTGGTGCCGGACGCGCCGCAGCTCCGGCAAACAGAAGAGATAGTAAGAGAAGCTGGAAAAGGGAATCACAAGAGGGATCAATAGATCAGATCAACAATTATCAATTATTAATAATAGCAAAACTTACACAGCTCTTGATGTCCATTGCCGAATGTGGATTTGTTTTGAATCTCGTCGACGCGTCTGCTTGTTTATATAGCAAATGTTCAGTCAACAGAACGATTGCTTCAACATTTGTTTACGTTCAAGAAATAAAATTGTACAGACAAAAAAATGCAGTAAAATTTATAAATTATTTGTATAATTTGCAATAAAATTAAATAAAAGTAAAATAATTATTGAATCCGTTTTTTATATTATTATTTTGTTATTTTTAATTTATTTATATTAGTTAATTTTTAATAAGCTTGAGTTTATTCGGTATGCACAGTACCAGCATTTAAATAAATAAATTTATATTTTATTTGATTAAATTAAAAGAAAGTTTTTGTTTTGTAAGCTTAAACTATAAAGGTGTTGTGTTCTTTGAATTAAGAGGGAGTAAATTATATTCTTAAATCGTTATTATTTTTAAATTAGTATAGAAACTGTGTTTTGAACTTACATTATTTTGCTTAATACATTTTTTTTCTAAATATTATTTATGTTATATAACAAATTATGAACTCTTTTTCAAGTGAACTTAAAAATGCTTGCTCAATATTTTTGACTGATACTGATACAGTTTACTCCAATTCAAAATCAAAATATAAAGCTTATCACCTAAAGCTATATACTTTGTACTTGCCTTTGGAAATTAGGTCTTAGAATTACAAAACGCTAGTTCTGATTAAAAGCTTTTATTTATTCTATAATTGAGTTAAAGTTTTTTTTCTATTGATATATTCCAATGTTTATTAATTATAATATATTTAAAAGAATAATAATACAAAGAAGTACTGCTTCATAACAATATAGTTCCCTTGGCGGGCATTGAGCTGCTTGAAGCAGAAAATTTTCTTGAAATTTATTTGGTTAAGCAATGGATGCAGTGTGCAAAGGCAGGTGTGTTGTAGATAACCGGCTGCCACGTTCAAGAGGCACCTTCTGGTCGCATACTCGAACCTTGGCTCAGATGCCTTTACTCCGTAAGGAGGTCGAAGATGAAGTCAAGTGCATAAGACCAACCGGCCAGAGCTCAAGCCTCCTGCACTGGGTCAGCAGTTGTTGTATCTGGAGGCTTCCGGTTCGTCACTCCTATTTAACGCTGTGCTGGCTGGGAGAAAATGCGGAGGACTACAAACAATGTGCAGTCATTGAGCGCAAATGTGCCAAATAATGACTTGCAGGCGAGCGAGTGCAATTTATATGATAAGCAACCAAAATAAATGGCAAGCAATTCATTTTACTTAAATGCAGTGTGCAGAGCAACAACAATTTCCGACTTTGCTGCCTTGTTTTCACCCCTTTTCCAGGTGAGTTCTTCTGCGAAAAATACTTGTTTTACTGCTGCCTATGCAGCATATATCAAAAATATTTTTTCTGAAACGGTTGCAGTCTAACTTGATTTACTCTGGTTTTGCCTAATGATTCTGACAAAAGTAATCGGAAATGAAATACGCAGTTTTAGGGGATAAGAGTGCCTTAAATAGGTGCAGGAATTACGGGTGAAAATCTCCTGGAACTTGGATTAAATAAATTTGATGTAATACCTATTCTTAGCGGTCGAGATCATCAAATATGTTTATTTATTAAATCTGTATTTATTAACATTAGAGACGTCATACGAAAGATGTGTGAAATCGGTTAACATTTTTGTTAATATTTATAATTTTCAATATAATAACAAGATTAATATAATAATATCAATACTGGAAATAACTCAGTGCTATGTAGTGCTGACAACAGATAAAGTTCAGTGGTTCCATAGAGCTTCTATTCATATGCAAAATTAATACCGACTGGAGGGACTCCCGATTTTGACTTTTATTATGGAAAAACTCACGTCTTGGCCTTGCTAGATGCTGTATAAGGTAGAGGATAATAGAGGCAGAGGAATGTATTTATATAATACATAACACACCAATAAAATACCCTTACAAATGTTTCAATGAATCCATTGTCTAAGAACTAACTTTTGGCAAGTAAAAAACATTTACTTTCCACATTGTCTTGCAGTTTTTATAGTTTTTATAGTAAGAATTAATTATTAATCCATACAATGTAACATCATACAAAGTAGGAAATACACCCGCTCTTGAAGAGAGTTCATGTAGCAGCGAAGTGCAACACATCCGTTGACCCGACAGCTAAAGCTGAGGCCACCTGTCCCATCATCACTCTTCTCCACACTGCCCGGTCTCCCTGCTCACTGGGCTCCTTGTTCTCCATGGATATGTGTTGTGTCCTTCATTGTTGAAAGCTGAACCTTGGGAGCAATCAGTGGATTATGCGCTGCTTTACAAAAGCGGGCGACGCGTCGCCTTCCCAGGCGACCTATGAACCTATGGCCCCATCCCTGGGATGCATGCAACTCTGTTTCGCCTTCCTTCATTGTTGCCTGGGCTCTGTGCTGAAACATAAATTTAACTGCGAGCTCATGGAGCCGTGTGACAAGGCCGCAGGAATTCAAAACAAAAGTTGCAACAAATACCAAACACGCCATAAAGACAACAACAGCAAATACATAGACATAAATTGCAGGCTTGGCCACTCTCGGCCCATCTCGCCCAGCAAAAAGGCAAAAGGCAACCCTTTCTGTCTCTGGCAAGCAAAAAGAATGACAGGAAGCCGGATGTGAGTGCATGCCTTTTGTGCATGCAACGAATTATTCAGTTGACACACAGGATGTGTGCTTTGCTGTTCATGTTGTTGCCACTGCCGCTGGTTGCTGGTTGTTGGTTGTTGGTTGCTGTTGCTGTTACTGTTGCTGCTGGTTGCTGCTTTATTTGCTTACTTTTCTCGGTGGATCTGGGCCTGGATTCTAGTCCAGTTCTCCCGTATTTTCTGTTAATTTCATAACCACAGTAATTTGTGAAAAATTAACTCTGCCAAAATTAAAAGGCCTATTTAACCAACTGAATTTGAATACCCTATCTGAAAGTGTTCTGTATGAAAATTATAAATATAAATATAGATAAATCTGTCTAAGTAGTCTAAATAAATTAAATATATAATGAATTTTTAATTTGAGAAATGCAGATTGCATTGGAAACGTTGTTTTTACTTTCACAAAAAACTTTTAATAAAAATTACAATAAGCTTTAAAATTTCCAAATTTGTTTATTTAAATATTCATATACATTAGCCTTGGTTTAACATCGTGTGTTCCACAGTCGACTATTTTATGTATCTCTGAATACAACTTTCTGTTATTCCGCAAATATACGTGTGCTTTATGATGATTGTTATTATACTCGTATAGGAAATACTCATATAAAGTGCGTGGTCTTCCTCCTTGAAAGCATTTAATTTTGGGTATACCCACTTATACATACATGTGAGAGCATTTTTTTAAAGCAATTTTTCAATTTTATGGGGCCAAAAGGCATAAATAATGAAAGAATGCCGAAGCCAGGCATGCATAGGGTCGAGCTGGATGCGGTGAAGAAGAGTAATCAAAAAGTGCGTGCTAACTAAATTGTTATTGCTTTCAAATGTCACGTATCATTATCATAATTTTTTTGCTTGACATTTTTAAGTAGCTGCCATAAATGTTTATAACTTCTGCGCACAGAAAGTGTTTCTATTAACTGAGCCCAAGGACGCTTTCGCCTCCCGGACCATGGACCTCTTAACATTATTGGACCCGAGGGACGAGCAGCAGCAGCAGCAGCAGCAGCAGCAGCAGCAGCAGGACGGCAGAAAAGGCGGCCACGAAGGCTCCAGGACACACACACGTACATAGGCACCTTGACATTCATAATTCATAATTTATGGCTGTATGTATGTATTTTAATTCAACTGCTGAAAGGTGGCAGATGGAAGATGAACGATTTTTGCCCACCTGGAGGTTATGATTAAAACAAATATAATAGCTGTTTGCGGGAAAATATGAAGGGCAAACAAAGTCCTTAAAGCTATCGTTAAAAACAAAATGTATCTGTCAAATTAAAGCTAGTGTCAGGTATTTGTAAATTCATTTGCTTGTTAAATATTTTGTATTCCAAATAATTTACATATTTCATTAAAACATTTTAATGTTACTACAATGTGTCTAGACTTTGATTTCCATTTATGGCTGGCAATATGTTTTGATAAGTTATATGTATTTTGCATTAATTTACATGCATATATGCGCATATATATGCAAATGAACGAAGTACCACTCACAGAACGAATCACCGATGCTGCTTTATAGAAAATAAGGGAAATTAAAAAAAAAAATTAGCATGAAAAACTTGCCTTACAAACATTAAAAACTAATCAAACTTTTAAATACACTTCAACCGCAGCAGACTTAAGATTGAGATATTGCTGAGGGCAAGGGCAGAGGGCGTTGGAGAGAGGGGGGGGGGGGTCC